>JAJAGP010000262.1:117500-150000 GCA_025084515.1 Ancistrus triradiatus | reverse complement strand
CACACTGACTGCTTTTGTTTGAGCAAAAGTCTTCAGCAACAGAATCAATAATTATGAAAAAAATGGTGTCCAAATATTTGCACAATTGTGTGTGTGTGTGTGTGTGTGTGTGTGTGTGTGTGTGTGTGTGTGTTTCACGCATTTGTCATTGCGGACGTCCCATGGCTCACTAAATTGTTCTCTTACAGAAGCTTGCAATAACTATGGCGTTCTTTTATCGAAATCCACACACAGCCTTGTACGTGGGGGTGCCAAAACTTTTGCGCACGCCACCGTTTGCCTAAGAGATTGTGTAACTTTTTCTCTCAGACTCTTTGTGGTAAAACAGGTCCAAAACAGAAGATATGCCAGTCCGTGCCCATCTTCTGACCCATCCGGACCTTAACCTTCTGCAGGTGGATTATGGACCTGAATAATTTATCACAAAGTCCTAGGGAGATCCATCAGCATTCAGAGCCATGTTCAGATCCGCCGGAGGTGAGAACGGAAATGTTTTGTAGGGGTCCGGTTCAAAATCTGGTTCCCCTCCAGGTCCTTCTCTCTGAAAAAATTTCTTTGAATAGTACTTTATGATAAATCCAAAGATCAGAGAACCTGAAGTGGAAAGGTAGGATATGTTGGAGGTAAGTATGATCATCAGGGTTTCACCAAGCTTTCAGCATCAAGCAGAGGGAACTTGGTCTTCCTGAACATCCACAGACCTCGCCCCCAAAACCTGAGGAACTCCGAAACTTGAAAGACAACGGGAGGCTGATGGTGAGGTGGAACGACCAACACAGGTAATGATGGCATTCATTTCTATTAAAGCAATAAGGCACGAGAGGGTGTGCATTATTGTGAATATATCACAGGAAAGAGGTGGTGTTGTGGGAAAAAAAATGCAAACACAGATAAAAAAAGGAAAAAAGAAAGAAAAAAAACAAAGTCAGCAGCAAAGGCATAATAAAGAAAAGACAGAAAAACAGAAAACGAGGACGGTTAATAAGTGTTAATGTGCCCTAAAAAAAAGGAAATAAAAACCCAAATAAATCAATAAGTAATGAATAAAAAAATTAAGGAAAGAACATAACGGGATGGATAATAGTAGATTTTATATATATATATATATATATATATATATATATTGTAAAGCAAAGAAAAATATAGAAAGCAAAATTGGGTTAAAAAAACACTTCCAGGAAAATATGAAATGAAAACATGCAGCAAAGATGTAATAAAGAAAAGACAGGGAAAAAAGAAAATGTGGTTGGTTAATAAGTGTATAAAAGAAAAGTTTAGCAACTGCCCTAGAAAAAAGACCAAATAAATCAATAAGAAAATAAATAATAAAAGAACAGAAGATAATGAGATGAATGACAATATGTGAAATAATGGCATTGTAAAGCTTGCAATGAGAGACAACGATCACCTCACCAGAGGTGGGATATGAGCCAGAGTGGGTTGACATTGGGAACTAGTGCTTCAACCCGAGCCACTTCGGTTCATATTCCGCCTCTGACTGCTCCTTAGTTCCGTGTGGTTCATCCTTGCCAGGGACCCTGTAACACCCTTCAGATTTCCGAGTTCCTCAGGTTTTAGGTGTTGAGTCTGTGGCTCCCACATGGCCACCAGTTCGTGCTACAGCACCTTTAGTTATGTAGCTGAGATGCCAAGCTTTCCTCGGTGAGTGGGATGGTCTGAAATTCCCTCAGAGTGCATTTTAAATATCAGACACCTCCTGTCCTCCTGTCTTCCAAATAACACTGTCCACCCAAGCAGAAGATGGCGACCACGGCCGGAAATGATATTCTCTGACATTTGCTTTCCCGCAGACTCGTTCTGGTCGATAGCGGCTCGTCTTCATTTTCTCCTAGAGCGGAGATATTCGATAAGTCGCACTTTGTGGATCTTCTGTCAGAGTGCAAACGTTATTCACATATCATCACAGGTACTCCTCGGGGTTATGGGAGTCCAGTGCTCATCCATTCAACATTCAACCATCCATGCTGCCTGAACAATGACCTGGACCATCCCTAAACCAAGGGAGCCTCAGAGTACAACTCTGACCATCTTACAATGCCATAATCGCAGCTGTTTCCTAATCCTATGTCAATTAATGGACATGGCAATCATTTCAATTGCATGGCTTGGAAGTTAGAGGAGTCCGGAGTGTGGATCTTGTCTGCGTTTTTGTAAGGTGGGCGACCATGAAGGGCAAAAGAGGTCAGAGTCTCAAGAGGTCCAGAGAGGAGCACAAAGGAGGTGTTTGGAAAACAGTCTGGAAAGTTCTGCAGGAGATTCGTTACAACAAGCAGAACTTCTCGGTCCGTCGGTGAGCTCCTGCAGCAATTTGAGGAACTTCATGGACACCCCACCAGTGGTTGACCAATCAGACGAAGGTCGTACTTGACCTTGTGGGACTCCTGAGGAACCAAGTAGGAGTTCCAGCTCCCTGCAGGAGTGAAGACTCGGTCAACCAGGGGTCCGAGTTCAGCAACACGCCTGACTTCTAATCAGCTTTTTCAATCATGGACTACTGAATAGAGGTCACACACCTACACACACACACACACACACACACACGTGTGCAGTATATAGACTTGGATAGATTGACTTTCCTTTCTTCCTTCCTTATTTTCATCATTCCTCTTCCTTACACCTTTTTTGGTCATTTTGCACTGTATTTCTTTTTCCTTGCTTTCTTACTTTCCTTATCTTTTTTTTATGGACTTTTTATGTTCTCCTCATTGTTTTGTATTGTTCATCTGTTGTTTTTTCTTTGCTTTTTCTTATATCTGTTTCTAACATTCTTCTTTTTTTCTGAATATATTTTCTTGCTAGATTTCTTGTTCTTCTTTTCCCCTTTTATATATTTTCTTTCTTTGCTCCTTTCAGTGTATTTGTTTATACCACATATACCACACATCTGTGCATCTTGCTTGATTTCTATTTCCTTCATTTTTATTTTTCTTTCATCGCTTTGCATTGTTTTTTTTCTTTATTTATCTATCCATTCATTCTTCTCGTTTTCCTTCATCTTATTCTCTTCCATAGATAAACTGCATCTATCTTCTTCATTTCTTCTTTCTTTCTTTTTGTTTTATCTATCCATTTTTCTTTTTCTTTCCTTACTTCTATCTTTTTCCTATGATTTTATGTTCTGTTAATTTTTTGCTTTCTTTTTCCATCCTCTTATTGTTTTGTCTATTTACTATTTTTCTTTCTTTCTTTATTCCATAGATCAACTAATTTTATTTTCTTGCTTGATTTCTTGTTCTTCATATCCACATCTTTCTTTTTCCCCCTTAGTGATTTTCTTCATCTACCCATTTTTATCCTTTCGTTTCTTTGTTTCTATCTTTTTGTATTTTTGTCATTCTTTTATCTTTTATCTGTTCTTCTTATTGTTTTTGTTGTGTCTGTTTACTCCTTTTCTTTCTTCATTCCTTTCATTGTTTTTACATATTGCCTACATCTATCTAAATTTCCACTTCCTTTTATGTCCCACTTTCTTCTATTTTGTTTACATTACAGACCTTTTCTTCCTCTATCCCTTTAATGCAAATCAAACTCAGAAGCTTTAGTTCTTACCCAGACCTCCGTTACACACCATGTGGACTAGACCAGACAAATCTGCTACGTTAGCATGTTCAGCTCCTGCCTGGAGAAAAAAAATATGCCGACGATGTCAGATAGCAGAGGGTCTGGGCGAGGGCGGGATGAAGTCGCCCGACCAGAAAATCGCTCCATCATCTGACGTAGCGGTTTGCATTTGCGAAGCATTTATAATTCAGGCTCGGCTGAGGGACGACAGAAAACAAATAGGTTCCTCCGCTGGACCTCGCTGAGGTTTCTTTCTACCCATCGATATATTGGCGTCTCTTAGGGGGAGGAGGAGCTCCCTGCGGAAGGACGCTGCTGAGAGAACATCATTCGCTTCAGCGGTACTGATAATTATAGCCGAAAAAAACAGATCAATCTTGGCCTAGCATGGAGGAGGAACATCTACCTGAGCTGTAGCTATTAGTTTCACAATCAGAAAGAGCGAGGCCAGATCATGTCTCAGAGGTCAAGGTGGTGGTGGCTTGCCTGATGTCTTATTCAACCCCAATCCCAGTTTTGTTATCTGTTTAAGTAGAAGCTGAGCAGCGTGGTTATTGTGCTTATCCACTACATCAGAGGTCAGTCTTGTGTCTAATGGTCCTCTCCAAAGGCCAGGGTGGAAGTACCTTGCCACCTGATTGGGAATCAAAACAAATCCTTGACTGGGCATTATATGACATGACTGTGGTAGCCTAGCAGTTAAGGTACTGGATGACTGATCTGGCAACAAGGACTGGCCAGTGGGTCAGAACAGGAGGTTCAGGGTTCAAATCCTACCTTTGGCAAGCTGCCACTGTTGGGTCCTTGAGCAAGACCCTTAACCCACAATTGCTTGGATTGTAAGACTACATAACTTGTAAGTCGCTCTGGATAAGAACGTCTGCTAAGTGCTGTAAATGTAAATGATGTTCCAAAATTTGATCAGGACGTCTACTGATCTGGTCTCTACTGGACGTCTAAGGTTTTGCAATGATGTCTCTAATTTATTTCTCTTCTGAAGCAATACAGCCTTCCTTCACCAAAAGGTAGGCCTTCTCTAACGGTGTTCCAAAAATCCAATCTTTAAAATCCAGCTAGGCCAACACAGCGCTGACCCACTGGCCAGTCATGGCATCCAGATCAGGCATTCAATTCAGGCACACCTTGCAGTATTTGATGGATTGGAGGTTGGTTGCAAGAGGAACCCCTATCCAGCCTTCTGAAGAACTGGAGTTCTGTCGAGGACTTGCTTTGTTCTTCAAACCCTCTGTGAACCTGAACAGGGTGGCATTGGCAACATAGCAGATGCATACAAATAACTAGGTGTTTATGTAAGGCTCCAAATCCTCTTTAGATCTGCATGCACTTGGCCAATGCTCTGTGAAGATCCGAGACCCTGTAGAAATTTCAGACATTCCTCATAGCGGAGGCAACTTTTTGAGACTGACTTTCCATCCGGCCACCTTGGTGTGTGTCTGTTGAATTCTATGGTTAACTTCCACTGCCATTCAACCGCCAAGGTCCTACCACCCACTGGCCGAGCATCCTTTCGCCTTCTCTTTAACCACTGCTCTGTGTGTGGTGGACGAGGCATGGATGGCTCTGTTTTATAACGGTGGTTAGAAACACTAGATGCTGGTAGATCCGTGTTTCGGAGTTGGTGTTAAATGATGCACTTATGCACAGTCTGCTGAGGGTTTCCTGTAAAACTTGCACACAAGAGAGAGGAGTTTCAAACTCCGACGAGTTAATGACTCATCAGCAGCTGGAAAATGGAAAGACTCTGCTTCTCTGTGTGTGTGTGTATGTTCAGTGGTATCCAGCTGCTTGTTTAATTGCCTGTGGAACAATTGAGGTAATGGTGGTGTTTGTGTAATGTCTGTACATTCCTCTCCTTTGTCGTTCTGAACGGCATGTGTTTTATCCTCCATCGTGTTAGGCCCGTCATCCTCATCACGTCTGTCACAGATGGAACGGCTGGCGCTAAAGATGGAATTCAAAAACGCTCTTGAATATTTGCTGACAGCAATCTGTGTCTCCTTGAGCCACTCCTGTTAGAAGCCCCTTGACACTCAAGGTCTGTGGTTTGTGGCATCCAAACAATTCTTGATTGGTTTTAGGAGGTTCCGAGCATACCAAAAACCACACCATGGCAACGCCGGCGGCTTAAGCTGTGGATTTTTTTTGTTTACACCAGTTTTGGTGAGCTTGTGCCCACTGTAGCCTCGGACTCTTGCTAATTAAGGCGGCCTCAAGGTTTGATGCGTTCACCACATCCCAGACATCTTCAGCAAGTCTGGTTCTCCTATGACCTCAGAACTTCTCCTTACTGGCACCAAAAACCAAGACAAGGTTTTGATGAAGCATCAGACTAAAAACATGCGCTTATTTTTAGCTACACTAAGCCTCCACGTCAGGACTTCGATGACGCCCCGTCCCTCAGCGGTCTCCACACTGCTTATCTCCAAACCCATGGCTCCAAACCACTCTGGGACTTGGAAGATAAAACGTAGCAGATTTTGCCCAGCAGAAAGCAGCGGGTGAAGTAAGTGTGACACTCGGTGTGCTTTTTCCCCAACCTGGGTAGGAACAGATGCACCACCCTGTCGGAGGCTTGGGTCTGTCTCCATTCTCTGTGGCTACACACGCGGAGATGCACAAGTCTGCTCCAGGTCTGCACAGATGGAGAATATCACGCTCACCGAACATTCAGAGGGAGCTGGAATCATGACGGGCCAAAGAGCAGGAATGGGGCTGTTATGCAATCGGCAATCTCAGATCATTGCATCAAAATGTCTTGAATAGGTACCAATGGATGAAGCTGCATTTCCTGCACCTAATGTTCAGGTCATATAACAAACCGTCCTGTTGCCTTAACCAAAGGTCCCAGTGTATCAACGGTTCCGCTACCAATGCTGAAATTCCATTTGGAATACCAAACCATCTAGAACCAGTCCCAAAGCTTGCTTGCATTACCAATGGTTCCTGCTCCATTATCATGGGTTTGAACAAAAAAATTGATGAATTGGATCAAAAACGTCAGTATCAAAGATACCACAGTAACAATGCCCATGGATGTAGTTCTAGTTCTCACACTCAGAGATTCAGTTTCAGTACCAAAGCTTCCAGTTCCAGTATGAATGGATCCAGTTTTAGTTCAAAATCTAAGCTTCTAGCTTCAAATCCTCCTCTTTTAGAACCAGTGGTTCCAGTTTGTCTAGTTGAGCTGAAGCTTCATTGTGAGCTGTACTGCTGGTGCCTTACTCTCCCATTCCTCCCTATCAGGGATAACTCTGAAGTGGTTGCTTCACAGCTCCAGAGATCCCAGTTTCGATTCCTGCCCCAGATTCGACCTGTACCTGAGTTTTGTCCCACGTCACAAAGACACTGACACTTTAAACTGTCCCAGAATAAGTTTAGGGTAAAAATGGTGAGCACAGAAACCAGATGCTGCCTCCCTCGTACCTGAAGCCTCCACACTTTTGCACCGGATTTCGTGAGAGAGATTCCAGGGTCTGGAAGTCCTTCCAGAACATCCCAAAGGTATTGGATAGGGACCAGGTTCAGCTTAAGGACCGTATCAGGCGTCGCATCATAATCCCAAACTCCGCTGGCTGCTCGGCTCCGATTCTCATTAGCCGACTCTCCCACTCGACAGTTAATTAGTCAAACGAGTCACACGGCCTTGCAAATCATTTTAATTGTCGGCTTCTGACGGCTCTCCGCAATTAAAGGTTTAAGCTTTAGCGGCGCGACTCGGCTGGACCGGGCCACGTTGCCTTCATTAGTTGTTTACCTCATTAAAAGACATTCCCGAAACGAGCAAATGAACCACGACGCGAAGACGACGCCGAGCGCCAGCGATTTATCGCTAACAGCGCAAATCCTTCAGCGAAAACATTAGAGAGTTCTATCTGTAATTAACGACACAAATCACTTTTAATTAGTTTAGAGGGAGGAGGGGGAAAAACAGCTACAGAGCACGACCTTCAATACCAAAAACAAGAAGAGTTTCGACATCTAAGGCTAGCTCTAAAATAAACAACTTACTTTTGATTTTGTTTGAGAAGACAGTTTAACTCTGTTCTCTTTTTGGCTTCTTTCTCCATTTTTACTCCTTCGCTTCATTACACTTGCTTTACATTTGCTCTTTTTCTTTCTTCTTCCAATCAACCTTTGGTCCTCATTGCTTTTTTGTTTTTCTCTTGCATCCATTCACTGACATTGATTATTTTTCTTTCTTTCAGAACTTTCTAGCATTTATGTTTTTGATCTTACTCTTGCATTATAGAAATGTATGTATCTTTTATTTATATTTCTGTCATAATTAGTCCTTTCTTTTTTATTGTTTTTTTCTCTCCTTCATTTCACGTCTGTTATTTGCTCTCATTTTATTCTTAATTCTCTCTCAGTTTTATTTGTTTTTATTCTATTGTTTATTTTATTTATTCTGTACCTTCTACCCATTCAATGGATTCATTCTTTTTTTCTTTTCTTTCTTTCTTCCTTTCCTGTCCAACACTTATGGCTTTGATCTTATTCTTGTGTTTCTTTTGCATCAACTTTGCCTATTTTTTACTTCTTTCTTTTCGTCTTTTCTAACATGTATGCCCTGGATCTTATTCTTTTTGGCATACATTAACTTTCATTCTTTCTTTATTACTTACTTTCCAACATTTGTTTTTGATCTTCTTTTTCTTTAGCATCCATTCATTACCTTTCTGCCGTTTCCTTTTCTTTCTCTTCTCATTTTTTCCAATATTTATGTTCTTGATCATATTCTTTTTGCACATATTCATTAACTTAATCTTTTTTCCTTTTCTTCACTTTATTTCCTTCTTTCTTTGCTTTTCAACATTTGTTTTTAATCTTATTCTCTTTTCTGCATCAATTCATTGTTTGTAGCTTTTTATTTTCTTTCTTTTTTTTTGTCTTTTCTAATGTTTATGTAATATATATGATCTTGATATTTTTCTTTGTTACATCCATTCATTAACTTAGTCTTTTTCTTTCCTTTCCAACATTTATGTTGGTTTTATTCTTTTTTTCTTTCAATCCATTCATTTTGCATGTTTCTTTTCTTTCTTTCCTTTTTGCCTATCTAACAAATGTTCTTAATCTTCTCCTTGTATTCTTTTGCATTCATTTATTAACATAGTCTCTTCCTTCTTTCTTTCTTTTTGTCCTGTCCAACATTTGTTTTTAGTCTTATTTTAGTTCCTTCTTTCTTTGGTTTAGCCGTGTTTTTTTCATTTCTTTTCTGATAATTGTTTCATGCTTCTTTTTCATAAAACATCTATTCAGTAATGTCTTTTCTCTCCTTCTTACTCTATCTTTTTTTTAAGACAGCAAATGTTTTCCTCAAATTCTATAATCAGTGCATATGGCTTTATATCTGTTTTTAGTTTTATTTTGTTACTCAGCTAGTCCTTGTTTCTGGGGGACACAGGACTCAGGGATTTTAAATTATTTGTTTTGTATGTACACACACACAATATATAGAAATATAAAGCTTATATCTGGTGTGTGTGGGTAACACATGGTCTCTCTCTCTCTCACACACACACACACACACACACACACACATTCCTGAGTGCTGCATCATCACAGAGAGGGTCGGCAACTGCGAGGAGGTAAACAAAAATCAGGCCTGTGTGTGTGTGTGTGTGTGTGTGTGTGTGTGTGTGTGTGTGTGTGTGTGTGTGAGGGGTGACTGTGGTGAGATGCTGCATATTTATGCAGCACTTGAAAGACTGAAAGCAGATGGAGAAGTGCATTATTCCAGCAAGACAGACAGACAGGCAGACAGACAGTCACTCCGCAGTAACACAGACAGACTGGGACGTTTCTAATGGCGTTTCTAAAGCTGATATTAAACTCATCGTTCTCCGTTTGTTCTACGCAGAAACGCTCTGTGTCGGAACTGGTCTACGGTAGCAGCCCGTAGGTGATCCGTCAGCTCTGTTATCTGTGTATATACCGAGTATGTGGCAGTACACAACAAAAGGAACACCCAATGAGACGTTTCTTTAGAGAAACAAAGAGGTTCACAAACTTTTTCTCACACTATTCATTCATTTCTTTTTCTTGTCCTTTTTTTGCATCCATTCATTAACTTAATTAAGTCTCTTCTCCTTTTCTTCATTTCATTCTTTCCTTCCTTCGTTTTTTTCTTTCTTTTTGTCTTTTCTAATATTTATGCTCTGGATTTTATTCTGTTTTATTCCATTCTTCCCTTCCTGTCCAACACTTATGTTCTTGATCTTATTTTTCTTTTTCTTTCTTTCTTCCTTCCGTCCTTTCTTTGTTTTTCTTTTTTCCAATCCAAAAGTTTTTAATCATATTCTCTTTTCCTCTTTGCATTTATGCTCTTGATCTTATTCTTTTTTCCCATCCATCCATTAACTTAGTATTTTCTCCTTTCTTTCTTGCTTTCCTTCTTTCCTTCCTTCCTTCCATTCCAACAGGTTTTTGATTGTATTCTTTTTTTCTTTTAAACCGTTCATTACCTTTGTATCTTTTTTAATAACTTCTCTCCACTACTTTTTTTCCTTTTTTTATTTTAGAGTACTTTTTTTGCTTAAGTCTGCTCAGTCCCAGTGTCCGCCCTTATGGAACACCTTTAACCTAAAAGCTTAAGGTCGAGCTTGTTGCCTTTGAGCTTAGGTTTGAACTTATTGCCTGTTGTATTTTTGTCTTGTGCACAGCTTTGCATTTTTTTTTATTCCTGACGCAAGGCTAATTAAAATAGCATGAATATGTATTACAGTAAAATAAACGAGCCTGCGGGCAACATGTGGCAGCTTTAAATCTCCGCTATCGAGCTCTGGAGAAGCATAAAACCCCGAATCCAGATTTTTTACGACCATCATAAAGCTTCCTGCTTCGTTAATTGACATGAATTGTGGAGCTCGCTGTCGTATGATGTCATAATACGAGCCGATTTGTACGAGAACAAGCATTTGAAGGACAATTTCACGCTTTAAAAACAAATAAAACAAACATTCGTTGTTCAGGAAGAGCTAGAGCTAAAGTGCAGGGCAAATCATGGGGTTAATCTGTGGGGGCACCCCAAGGCTTTAATCTTATTTAAGCTGGAGACACAAGAACTGAACCGAAATGTTTAACTTTTGCTTTTTAATTAATAAACCTGCTACAGGTGTAGCTGAAAACCACTGAGTTTTCCAAGTTCTTAATAACAGCAAACCTTTCATATTTGTCTTTTATTTTTTATTACTTTCCTTATTTTTTCTCTTCACCATGCTTTTAACTCGCACTTTCCTTTCTCTGGTCCTCATTTTTCTTCACTTGGATTTCTTACCATTTATATTTTTGAACGTATTTTCATTCATCATTCTTTTTAGTCATGATCATATCTTTTTGCTTAATATTTTCTTTCATTTGTTCTTTCTTTGTTATTGTTACTTCTTTCCTTCATTACACATATTTGTGTCACTTATTTGCTCGCTTTTTCTTCCATTCCTTTTTTCTTCTCTCTCATTTTCTCCTTCTTACTTCTTCAACCAAAGCTTTGGTTCGCATTGTTTTTGTTTTGTTGTTGTTGTTGATTATAATGCTGCTTTATTTTGCTGTTCTTCTATATTTTTTCCTTAATATGTACTTTAGTTTGTTCTTTTTTATTGTTTCTTTGTTCTTTCTTTCATTTCATATGTGCATCTCTTAGATGCTCTTTCTCTTGCCTTCCTTTCTTCTCTTCATCACTCTTTAATCTCACAATTTTCCTTTCTCTTTCTTCTTCTTCTTCCAATCAATCTATGGTCCTCACTGGGTTATTTTTGGTTGTTTTCTCTTGCATGCATTCATTTTTGTCCTTTTTAACATTTATGTTCTTGATATCACCTTCTTTTGTCTTTCTTTTTGTTTTTAGAAATGTTTGTAGAATTTTTTAATATTTTCTTCCACCTTTTGTTCTGTCTTTTAATTTTTTTCCTTCCTTACTTTCACATTTATCTTTTATTCTCTTGGCTTCTTACTTTGCTTCTCTCTTATCTTCATCCCTCTTTTAAGTGTTTCTTCTGCTTTCTTCTTCAGTCAATCTTCGGTCCTCTTTTTCCACTCACTCTCATTAACATCTCTCATTAATGTTGTATCTTTGTCCCTTTTTTCTTTCTTTTTGTGCTTTTTAACATCTATGTTCTAGATCTTATTCTCATTCCAGTTTTTTTTAAATGGTTGTATGTTTTTTCTTAATATTTCATTTTTTTTGTTATTTTTTTATTTTCTTTCTTCTATTTCACATTTGTTTTACATTTTCTTTTTCTTGCCTGCCTTCTTTCTTCTCTTCATCACTCTTTACATCTCACTTTCCATTCTTTCTTCTTCCAACCTTCTTCCTTTTTCTGTAATTCCCTTTCTTTTTGTCTTGTTTCTTTCTTCGTTTTTGTCCTTTCTAACATTTATTCTCTTTTCTTCTTTTTTTTAATGTTTGCACCTTTGTTATAATATTTCATTTCGTTTGGTCTTTCCTTCAGTTCACATTCGTCTTTTTCCTTCTTTCTTCTCTTCATCACCCTTTTACCTCTTTCTTTCTTCTTCTGATCATTCTTTGGTCCTCCTTGTTTATTTTTGTTTGTTTTTCTCTTGCATCCATTCATTATTGTTGTATCATTTTCTTTTCCTTTTTGTCCATCCTAACATTTATGTTTTCATCTCATTTTCTTTCAATCCTTCAATCCATCTTTATGCTCTCTTTCATAATTTTTTCTTTTCATGTTTCTTTTTCTTTACTTCATTCCTTCCTTCATTTCACATTCTTTATCTTCATCACTCTTGTAAGTCTTTCATTTTCTCTCTTTTTCTTTGTTCCTCTGTGCATTTGTATATTAACCCCACCCCCTCCATCTTGGTTTTGTAAATTCTTGTTTTTTTTCTTGCACCCAGATAATTCCTTAACTTAGTCTCTTTTTTATTTTCCTTTATAATATTCAGGTTCTTGATCTTATTCTTTTTTTGTTTATTTGTTTTTATTTGCATCCATTCAGTCTCTTTTTCTTTTCGTTTCTTTAATTATTTCTTTCCCAAGTGACCAGTAGCATGCTTTGAAGGCAGGGGTCATGTTTTCTTTTATCATTCATGATATTTTGTAATTATTAATTCTTTGGTCATCTAAGCAACAATCCAGAAAAAAAGAGATTATGCCGAGCGTTATAGATTTCGTTCCTAAGCGCAAGAACGCTGTCCGAGTATAAATGCTCCCCATTGGCATCGCCGGTCCGAATGCATAATGAGTTTTCTTATTTTAGAAACTCTTGAGCGAAATAAGAAGCCCTGCACGGCTTAAGGTAAACAACGCTTTACATCCTGGTGCTTACTGACAATACCATGCATCTTGTTACTGCCTCCAGCCTGCGATATGAAAATTGTCACGCTGAAAAGTAATAGGGTTCTGAGGAATAGAAGCTCTTCAAAAGCAGCCCGAGTAAAACCACTTGAATGCTAATGCTGTGGAGCGTCGTTTCAATCCCTGTTTGGCTTATAGTGCTCATGGTCAGGAGCCGCTGTACTCCGGGACTACTGACTACTACGGGGGGTCAGGTCTGCTGAAATAGCTTTGGACAAAACCATCTGAATAAACAATGTTCCACAAAATCTGTTCCAGTACTAAAGGATCCAGCACCAGAAAAATAGGATCCATACCGAAGAACATATTCCAGATTCAGGTTCAGATTCAGTAGGATTTTTTTGTTCCACTGCCAGAGATTCTTGTTCCAGTATCAAAGATTCCTCCTCTGGTCCCAAAAGACTGAAATTCCTTTTTAATACCAAATGCTCTAGTTCCAGTACTAATTGTTCCAGTACCAATAATGACAAGTCATGTCCCACCACCAAGGCGTCCAATGTCAATTTCAAAACTTCCAGTCCTAGAAACAGAGTCTTTTCCCAGAATCAAGCATGGCTCTTCCAGTACTGAGGGAGATTTCCTTTTCCAGTACTGAAGACTCCGGTTCCAGTACCAAAATGTCCATTTTCAGCTCCAGCCCCAACATACCTGGGCCAAACCAGAGACAGTAACTCTCTCCCTCCTGCGGTTGGCTGGGGTTGATGTGCCGGCAAGGACTTTCCTGCTTAGTCTCTAGATCCTAGAGTGACTCAGTGTATCGGATCACATAATGCCGATATGCATATTTTACATTATTTTATTTATCACTATAAGACTTATATGTTTAGATAAATTAGTTTCATTCGTACATTTATCATCTACGCCACCCAAGGAGTTTGGGTCCCTTTTTGAGCCTTGGTCCTCCCAAGATTTATTCCTCATAATGCTTAAGGAGTTTTTCTTTGCCACTGTCACCTTAGGCTTGCTTAATTTGAGATTGGCCAGAGATATTAGAAGATAATCTAAAATTGTGAAGTTGCTTTGAGACAATGCTCCATTGTAAAAAGCGCCATATAAATAAATCTGACTTGACTTGACTAGTTCCAATAACATAGGATCCTTTGCCAGTTGCAAAGCATCCAGTTACAATAAATACTGTTTCAGTTCCAGAGTCAGCATTTCTTGATGCAGCACCAAACCTCTTCCAGTGCCAAAGGTTCCAGTTCCGATAATAAAAAGTCATGTCCCATCACTGTCAATTCAAAAACATCCAGTTCCAGAAACAAATTCTTTTCCCAGTATCAAGCATCCATGTTCCAGTTCCTTTTCCAATTCTGAAGGGTCCAGTCGATAACAAAAGATTCGGTTCTAGTACAAATGGTTCCAGTTTCAGTAACTACTGTTTCGGTTCCAGTGTTATAGATTCTTGTTCCACTTTCAGGGACTTTTTAAAATTCCTTTTTAATATAAAAAGTCATGTCCCATCATCAATGTGTCCAATGTCAATGTCAATTCAAAAACGTCCAGTTCCAGAAACAGAGAGTCTTGTCCCAGTATCAAGCATCCCTCTTCCAGTTCCTTTTCTGATAATGAAGGCTACAGTCATTAACATAGGATTCGGTTCCAGTACCAAAGGATTCTTTACCAATACAAACAGTTCCAGTTTCAGAAACTACTGTTTCAGTAGCAGTGTGATTGATTCTTGTTCCAGTATCAGGTATTTTATTCTGGTGCCAAAAGATTCAAATTCATTTTTAATACCAAATATCCTAGTTTCAGTACTAAATGTTCTAATTCCAGTAAATTTAATAAATAAGTCCAATAGATCAAAACTTCCAGTTCCAGAAATAGAGATTTCCAGTATCAAGAATGGCTCTTCCAGCACCAAAGTGTCTATTTCTCTATATAAAAGAAAGGATCCTTTATCAGTACAAATGGTTCCAGTTTCAGTAGCTACTGTTTCGGTTACAGTGTCAGATTCTTGTTCCAGTATCAGAGATTCCTCCACTGGTACCAAAAGATTGAAATTCCTTTCCAATACCAAATGCTTAAGTTCCATTACTAATTTTCCAGTACCAACAGTGACAAGTCATGTCCCATCACCAAGGCTTCCAACATCAATTTCAAAACTTCCAGTTCCAGAAAGTGAGTTTTGCCCCAGTATCAAGCATGGCTTTTCCAGTTCCTTTTCCAATAGTAAATGCCCCAGGTCCAGTACTAAAGCTTCTAGATCCATTAGCAAAGGATTCCTTTAAAGTAGAGGATCCTTTCTCAGTTCTAATATATAACAAAATCTGTAATGCTAACAATGGGGTGGCTCGGTGGGTAGCATCGGCGTCCCACAGCAAGCAGGTTCAATCCCAGGGTGGACCGGCCTGGGCCCTTGCTGTGTGGAGTCCGCATGTCCTCCCTGTGTCCGCGTGGGTTTACTCCGGGCACTCCGGTTTCCTCCCACAGTCCAAAGACATGCAGGTTAATTGGAAGGAGCGACACGTCGGCTGGAGTATTCTCGGTCGCATCGAGTGGCAGTGGCCGGACCCCGCATCCGGCGGGTCAAGCACCAGGAAAATGATGATGATGTAATGCTAACATTCCCAGAACTTGTGGCAGTACATTTAACAGAGGTGATGTTTCTATTTTTATACCTGTAACAAAGGAACCAGTTCCAGAACCAAAAGCACCTTGTTAAGGACCTAATGATATCTAAGAGGTTTTAAGCCTTGTTTTTTTCATTTTAAAGAACAACCAAGTCAGGAGTAATAAAAGAACAGGTAAGCTAATCTGTGAAGCCTGAACCTTAACCTAATGCCGTCCCAGCTTCCATGTTTCTATATGTAATTCCTCGACGTATTTTTTTACACTGATTTCCATTATTGAGGCGAGTCTGTGGATGTCTGTGGCGGCTTCGTTTTACACAGCAATTCGAGAGCCCTTGAGATGGTGAGCAGAGTAGGACCAGATGAATATTTATCACGTACGCGCAGATGGTTTGCGTTAATAACCCAAGCGAGGACCATCCATCCGGAGGGGCTGTTTCATCTCCACCTGTGAGGACTTTATATGGGTAGAAGAATGTTAATTAAGGGGAGCATATGGAGGACGGGATTGAACGTTAAAAGGGGTTCCATTCAGCTGTTGGAAGTTACTCCCAATGAGTTTCACCATGGTGGGTCTGGATGGGGTGCCAGACTATCACAGGGCATCACGTTCTTAGCCACGCACACACAGTCCCAGAATACGGACTTACAGAACACCGAACATGTTTCAAAGCAGTCTATTTAAGATACGGATCATGTTTTCATTCATTATCTCAATATTCCTGTCAACCAGTGTAAACGACATTTCAGCCGACGAGCCACTGCTTCCCAGATTATTAAACACTGCTTTCCAGGGCAAATATGATCCTGGATGAAAGTCAGTGCTATTAATAAGGGATTCTTTTGGTACTCGCCCAAGTACGCATAAAAATAAGCAGCAATATTAAGTGTTATTTCCACTGCAAATAAACAACTGTTTGTATCCTGCTGCTTTCAACAGGCTGCATTGTATTATTGCCTCCAGTACGTGACACGGAAAAACGCTATAGTAATGGGTTTCTGGGGAATAGAAGCGCCTCAAAGTTGTCAAAGGGAAGCCCAGTGAATACTAATTTTAAAAGAGCGAGGAAAAATCAGCAGTGCTGTAGCTTTAGAGAAAGACTGACACAGACAAGGTAACCACCCTCTATAAGTATAGTATAACTAATCTAATCCCACAACCTCCTAAACTAAAACCAAGCCCCAGACCATGTTCTTGGGGTATAACTGATTTAACATGCCACCACCAACCCTCTGTCTTCATACAAATGCATGATGTTTAGAGCGCCCTACATCATACCGCCTCTGTGGGGTCATTTGGAAACAGAAAATTGGTTCCTCGAGGCATAGAAATAGAGCATAGTGTCAGTGCCACACTCCTTTAGTCCTAAAGCTATGAATTTACACTCATCTTCTCTGGAGTAGGCTCCAAGTTTTTTACCCCAAAAAAATCTTGTGTCCTTGTCAAGGGATTCATTTCAAGTACCGAAGTTTCCAGTTCCATAAACAGTCCAGACTCTGTACAGAATGTACCTGCTATTTCACCAAAAATTCCGGTAACACCATTTAAATAAAGTTCCAGTAGCTCCAGTTACACTAACAACGGTTCCACTCCCTCAGTACTGAGAGATCCAATTTCAGTACCAAGAGTTGAAGTGCCAACAGATCCAGTTCCAGTACCCAAAGCTCAAGTACCACTGGACCCAATTGCAATACCAAAGAGTTCAAGAACCAATGGATTAATTTCCAGTGCTAAAGGGTGAAAAATAATGTATTCAATTCCAGTACCAATAGTCCAAGGCAAGAGGCAACAGTTCCAGTACCAAAAGTTCAAAAACAATGGATCCAATTTCAGAACCAAAAGCCCAAGGCCAGTGGAAAAAGTTACAGTACCAAAAGGTCAAAACCAATGGATCTACTTCCAAATCAATAGTCCAAGGGCAGTGGAGCCAGTTTCAATACCAAAATTTAAAAACCAATGGATCCAATTCCAGTACCAAAGAATTCAAGTACCAACAATTCCAGTTCTAGTACCAAAAGCTCAAGTACCAATGGATTCTGTTTCAGTATCAAAAGTCCAAGGCCAGTGGAAACAGTACCAGTACCAAAAGTTTGAACCCAATGGAAATTCCAGAACCAGTTCCAAAAGACCAAGGCCAGTGGAACCAGTTCCAGTAAACTTCATTTATATTCTTTTTAATTGACTCCATCTCACATGTTTTATTTCAGGAATTTATTTATTTACACATTGCTAATATCATGTATTTATATTTACAGTAACAGTTTAATAACATTCTACTTTTTTGTCATTGCTGCTATTTTTATTTATTTTTTGTTTCAAATGTGGCTCTTTGAACTTCCTATTACTTTTTAAAAATCAATTTATTTATTGATTTGCTGCTGTTTCTTTTTTCTGTTTGTTTTTAGACTGTCATATTTTGTTCCACATGATTGGCTTTGCCCACTGCAAATATAATTTTTATAATTTTTATAAATTTTATAATTATTAAATGGTTCATAAGTGGATGTGAATTGGATCTAAATAGAAAACCACACAACTAATAAATAACAAAGGAAACTTGCTAGGATTCCTGGGCTGATTCAGTCATTTTTAGACAGTACACAGTAATATGGCTTCTAATAATAGTCCAGACTTCAGAGTAGCCTCCATTATGTGGTTTCTTGGAAGAGATTCAGAAGCCTATTAGATCAAAATATCAAATATCAAGATGTCTCCACACTGAGCCCCGAACCCAAAGCTCCATCAGCATCTCAACGCCATTACTGCCTAGACCTGAGCATATACAGAATAATGAAAACAGACTGCTGGTCTCCTTTGAACCTGAAACGGCAGCCATGGTTGAGGAAGAAGAGTAATTATGGGTGCTTTGGCGAGCCACGCCGAAGGGTCGATAAGGGTGCTGTTGTTAAAGAGCTGCAAATTGAATTCTGTTTAAGCGGATTATGGAGCTGAGAGAGCCATCGGGTTTCACTCACACTGATCCAGCGTCTAGAAGAAAACGTGGGAGGAACTTAAAATAAACCCTGCTCTCTTTTTTAAAGCAAATGGCCTTAGATGTTATCCAAAATGTATCATCATTTAACTGGACTTTCTGGACTAGTGACTGTTCTAACTCAGTTGATCTGTTTAGAGACTTTTTTTGTTCGTATAAGTACCAATAAACCCTAAATGATATTCAGAGACCAAACCCAGCTTCACAATCCTTGCTCTGTATATCCTCAAACTTTACAAGAAAGACTCTTATGCAAAGGGTGCAAGGGTGCCAATACCTCTGGACCAACTGCACTGATTATCATAATTTAAGCTTCCACCTGATGCAGCCTCCTTCAGCCCGAGGAACCAGTGGATTTTTACTTTAAGAAATAAAAACACAACAAAGAAAATGAAAGCACTCTCGACTGTCAAATGTAATATTTAAATCTTTCAACCTTGTCTGGTTTAAAGAAAAGCCAAGCCTTTCAAGTGCAAAGCATCTGAAATCTCCCACGGTAATGGTGGTTGGTTTTTTTTTTTGCTTGTTTGTTTGTTAAAGGTTTAATACATTTTTCCTGAAGTATCATAGCTGCCTTGTGTCCTCGTTCCAGATCAGTGTTCCAAATGACAGCCTGCTCCCTCTTCCCTGAAGGGCTGGAAGAAGAACTGCAAATGTCTTTATTTCTTCTTACTTACATGTAGTTATCCAAGTAAATAAGCAATTTAAGCAAAACAAAACATTCAACAAATATTTCTGAGATCCAAAACATGAACGTCCTCCGCCATGCTTTACAGTTGGGATGATGCTATTGTGATTGGTGCAGAGCCAATCTTTCTGCCTATGATCCTATACCTTTATAACAAATTCACCAGTTGGAACTTCACTTCTGTTTAGCATCTGTGTTGGCATCCACCAGGGTTCAGCTCTCTCTTTGTTAATGCATACATCCAAACGGAGGTCCCTTTCACACTGCCCGACACTGGCGATGTCCTCCTTGAAAAAGAGACATGCATAGAAGAGACACTCCAGAAGTTCGAAACAGATAACGGAATGATGGAAGGATCGACTACAAGACAATGGACTCCATCTCAATTTCAAGAAACCCATGAGTGTTGATGAACAAGACTTTGACTCAAATGCCTTGGCTTGCTTGTCTCATCAGACAGTGACTCCTTCCCTGATGCCCGAGCAAACATGGCCTGGCTGAAGTGGTGCCAGACTCTTCAATCACAAGATGCCCAGGTACCTCAAGGCGACCACCAAGCAGGAGCAAGCATTACATATCACTGGAGCCTAGAGCCCATGCGACTCGAAGATATCATGAAAACAATGTTTGGGAAGTAATGGAAGTCACACCAATAACTGAGTAGGCATGAGAAGTACACATACTATACGAATATAATATACACATACTATAGAATTGTGGCCAGGAAAGCCCTACACCTTGATCCGAATGGCAAACAACCACACAGGAGGTGTGGACCGGCTGAACAACACTCTGCACTCGAAAAAGTGGAGAATGATGTGTGCTGATGCCACACCTTCACAAAATCAACATGTTTCAATTCAAATCCTGAGAGTTCAAGGTGCTGTTCCAGCATGAGGTCGGTCCGATTTCATAATGAGAAATGTAGGGGTGCAGACACCCAAATCTGAATGCCTTTCAGACCAGAATCCAATCCCAATGAACACCATGTGTCACCAAGTGACAGTGTTTGGTGCAGCAGGTGAAATAGCACAGGACCCCCAAAACATCTCCAGACAAAAACTTACACAGGGAGGGGTAACTAAGTATGAGAATCAACGTTTTGCGCCAGAACACCTAGCAGTTTGTAACAGACCAGAAATAAGTCATTAGCAGAGTGCAAACAAGCTCGGCCTCACGCGGACCTTGAGGCTAATTGTGCTGGTTAAACGAGTAATTTGTGTAATTGTTCTTTTCATTTGAAAAACGGAAGCGTCACCTCTTTTTCTGCCTCCCCCGAGTGCAGGTGTCAAAGTCCTTTTTTTTTTTTAAACCCAGGTTCAATTATGCAAAAAAAAAAAGATCAAACGAGCGGGCGTGACTAATTCGTTCGAGTTCTCGCTCTGTTTTCAGCCCCTCGTGCTCTGCTTGCTTTAATTCCTTTACGCAGAGAGTAAGAAGGTTCATAAAGGAGGCCCCTCGGCGAGTACAGGTGGTGTCCTTTTACATGATGATAATCTAATTAAATTATTGATCAGTCGCTTGGTTTAACTGACTGGAGATCCTGAGTTCATCTTGGAAGGCAGGGCTAATTTCACTCCATCAAGCGTTTGTTAATGATGCCGCTTGCCAACAGGGTTTCATGGAAGCCTTCAGGAGAACATTTTCCTTTCTGAGGAAAACCTCAAAGGTCTCCATAAATAGTGAATTAGACTGTTCAATCAACGTCAGTCTGTAGCCCTCTGATAAAATCTCAGCAGTGTTTATAGTAAATAACCAGAGTGTGTGATGGGGTTGTATGCCAGTTGACAGAGGTGTTTCATGGGTACTTACAGAGGAGCATACCCACACAGCACACCGTCCTCGTGCCGGAGTGGTGGGACGGCGGTCGTAACTGAGAGGTTTTGGATTGGTTCAACATGTGCAGAGAAATCAGAGCAAAATGAAGCGAGCGAACCTGCAGAGGAGAGATCTTTGCTTCAGTAAAGACGCACGACCAATTAATCTAAATGCAAATTGCCGCCGACGCGCCTCTGTTCACCCCTGGCGGTGAGGTCAACGTACTGCACAAAATCACATTACACACTCTCCGATTTCACTTCTGTAGACATCAAGTCCTCCCGAGAAAGAAGAGCGGTGATAGTAATGCAGGTAAAAAAAGACACAAATGAGGAGTAGCTCACGGAGAACAAGAACCATAAGTAAATCAGTCGCAGGGGAGAATCTACCAAACCATGAAGGGGGGCTTACCATAAGAAAAGCAACGAGGACAAGGAGATAGGAAATTAGAAGGCCATTCACTCTCAGGTGACTCCTTGATTCTTGAGTATTTGGCTTTCCAGCATCAGCAATCTTTATAATCATGGCTCTATATCTCCAAGAATGTTCTGTAAAAGATCATTTGAGCGTCCAGAGATTAAAGTTCCATCTGGGCGTTCATTTCAAAAGCATCCCTTTAAATGAAGCCGGCTATTGGCAGCGGAGTCTCTGATTAGATCGAGACCTCGGAACCGCGCATATCCGAAGCGGCTCGGAAGCTCCGGCATAGCCAAATTACGACTGAAGGTGTGACGGATGCTTGGTCATTTGGTTTTCCTGCTCTTAAACAGAAACTTAAGCTCATAAAAGATGTAGAGTAATAACAGTATGAAATTTTAAACAGCTTCTCAGACCGAGTCGAACCGAAGACCGTATTTGTCACATCGCCTCCAGACTCATTTCCATCATCCAAGGCTGGAGCCGTTTCTCAAACACCATTTGTACAGAGCAGCGCAGGGACCAGGCAAAAGAGAAATAAAAATGTGTTCTTGTGCACATTCGGAGCGTGAAGTCTACAGAAGGTCCTGAGCATTTCCTATAAAAAAAGTGGCAGATGAGGAGAAGCGTAGACACCATAAGGATGCATTTGAAGATATTACATATTTACGGGGTCACAACAGAGTGGGATTTATCCCAAAAGCTTCATGTCCATGACTGTAATGTAAATGAGTGGTTAGAGAGAATATCCAGGTAGTTGGGGGACAAACAAAAGAGTACTACTTACAATAGGACAGGTACATACAAGGTACAAACACCATTTACGTCTTGGTAGCAGAAAATCTTACATGAAAAAGTCTCTAAACACATCAACCGAATTAGAACATTCCCTAATACTACATGAGAAAAAGAGCCTGACCGCAAGACAGTTACTTACTTACACACATTTATATATATACCCAAACCAGGGTTGCCAAATCCACAAGCAACAAACACAAAAAAACAAGCAACCAATTCTATGGAAACAAGCCCAAAAGAAGCAAACTGGCTCCAAAAAAAAAAAAAATCAATGAATAAAATAAAAACCAAAATCTGGTGACCTACTACAAGTAACCACTTGATCAAACAATTAAAAAAAAAGAAAAAAAAAAAGTATGTCTGCCTTTTAAATTTAGAGGTTGAACAAAACCAATCAATATCAGAATGAGAAACATGGGAACAAAACAGCAACTACCTAAATGTGTAACCAGTTTTATAGAAGCATAAGCTCAGAATAATAAGTCGAATAGAATAAGAGGACCTGGCAACTGTGACTTTATGATAGGATTTTTGTTTCCTATTATAATATAGTATATTTCTTAAGATGGTAAATCAAACCTGTACACTTAACTGGGTCTTGGATGATTAGGGGTTGCTGTGGAGTTTTCCAACATAAGGACTGGAATATACCAGTCTTTCTTGAAAGGTCGAATCCATCTTTGCAGTGCCTGTGGGAGGGAGTTACATTCAACTCCTTCTAATAAACATAATCTAAATAATCCTCAAATTTAGAGACACCACCTCAGTGGGGTACCCCTCGCTTCTGCTCTGGACAAGTACTTCTTCGAAGAAATGTTCATCATCGTCAAAAATAGTTCTTTGTTATTAAACTTCATGCTCTCTGTGCCATCGCTGAAGGACGCCCTGCTTTATAGAGAGTGGCAAGCGCCTTGATTGTTTGACGATCGCCGGCTTTTCGGCTTCATCTAAGCTTTCTGACAAGACCAATATTGACCCTGTGTCCCAAGAGGAGATTCAGCAGGTAGCACACCTAATCCGCGGACAGAAATACAGTAACGAGACACACAGTGTCAGGCGGCTACCCGCTGCGTGTTAGATGGGTGCGAATTCACGTCAAACCGCAACACTCTGATAGATCAGAGCTCCCTGACATCAACGATTTGAGGTTAATCTCCTGTAGAAAACCTCCATCACTGTGAGGTTGTTATCCATTCTCACCTGCAGAGACTCCATGGATGATTGACACTTTCCAGGAGCAGTGTATTGACGCTTTGTCCAGGTGGCTGTAAAGGAAAAATAGGGGGCAAAAAAATACAGTAAAGTCTGATCTTCGCATGGAAGTGGTGGATTTCTGAACCACATTTTATGGGGTGTTTATCGTCAAAGCTCTCAAACCAGTCCAATCCTCTTGGAAGGCATTCGTTATTTTAGCCTGAGCTGTTGAGCTATTATGGGATGGCTGCAAGACTTGGTGTCACTTCTGGTCTTCTGAGATATTAGAATCATTCAAACCAAAATATAATGCTTCAAAAACTGTGGTCTTGTTGCCATTAGGAACAGACCAAGCTGGCACACAGATGAACAATAATTAGCATGCATGTTCTCGCGCCAGCTTGACGTTATCGCAGGGCATAAATCACACCATGGCACGTTTTGGAGGCCCCGTAAATAAATCCATCCATCTTTTTCTGACCTTAATGGATCGCACATATGTGCTGTGATTTTACAGTTACAAACAAAAGCAAAGATGATCCGCTCCAGGTCCGCGCATTAATAAATCACGCGGCGTACAGGGATTGGCTTCACTCTTGGCACTTTATCAGGTGTGTGAAACCCGTTAAGTGAAGTTCTTCACTTCCATTTACAATGCGCACTTCAGACGAGAACATTAAAAGAGCATTTATCAAGTGCTTTAAAGCTTTTGCTGAAGCTGTAAAACCTTTAAAGCCCTCCGTAGAGAAGTTCTGAAGAGGAGATTAGAGGGAACAAACAGCAGAATGTGTCTTATTAAAAAAACGGCAACGGAAAGTTTGTGAACCCTTCAGAAATACTTCAATCCTCGTCACGTAAATGGTGCAGCGCCAGTTTGGTGGTCAGAGCTGCTGATTGAAAGGTTGAGGATTCAAATCCTGGCTTCACAAAGCTCTCATGGTTGAATTGCAATTCCGCCTGAACCGATGGAAGAGGGTTCCCTGTGCGCTTAGACAAGTACCAAGAGGAAAAGAAGTCCCCAAACATGGTGTTCTAAGAACTACAGTCCTCCCCATTTCCTGTAGTGCCAACACACGAGAAAAGGGGTTTCAGAGTTGAGGAAACAGTGAAGGTTAATGGAAGGTCAGGGTAGTTTCAGGTCACCTGTCACTTGGCAGAAACGATTACAAATCAATTCAGCAGGGAGAAAGTGAGCAAATCCGCAGTACTTCGGAGGGTCCACTCACATTCTTTATCGCAGTAATCCAGGGACTACGGCTGATTCTGAGCATCTGTTCTTGAAGGTAAGGATTTGTTTTTTTATTTCAGGTGTATTTTATCTTCTTAAATTGCGGATTACAGTGAGAACAGTGCTGTGAATGGCCCACGCACAAGCTGTGAAGTACAGCAATTTTCTCATCAGGCTGTCACGTCGCAGCAGGTGGTTATCAAAGGCAATGGTGCGCGGAATGCTTCCGCAGCCCAGATGGTATGGAAGAGTGAGCAGACAAAGTTTGCACCAGGTCCGCATTGCATTAATTTATCTCCAGCAAACTCTCAAACCAGGTTCGAAGCCCATCCCAGAAGCACCGTACTGGGTGTCTGTACTTCAAGTGGTGACAAGGTAAAACCATAAATGTGAGATGAACATTAACTGTAAATGCGCTAATAAATATACAGTACTATACACCAGAAGATGAGCAGTATACTGTAAGGTCTGGAGTGAATCTACTATAAATACACTAATAAATGTGCACATATGATTTGTACTTAGCATAACTAGTATAAAGGCCCCTCCGAACACATTTCATAATAGCACGTTCAAAGAGAACTTCTAACACCAGGCTGTCACTGAGAAAAGTCACCAGGTTGAAGGGAGAATAATGAAACCTTCCCTTGCCATTTGACATCATGAATTCAACGTGTCTGCATTGACAACAGCCTTGTCTCTGCCGTTTGTTCGGCATCGGCTGGAGTAAGAGTTTCTGGAATAAGACAGTAATAACAGGCCTGATCTTCGACAGTTCCGGCTAATGGAATTGTGAAAAGAAGTGAAATGACTGACATCTGAATAAGAAAGTTCAGAATAGGACACTTAAGCACTCGTGTCTTTTTACTTTAGCATTTTTTATATTTGCTTGGTCTGGGAGCTGCACACACAAGATAATGAGTGTGAGCATGAATACTTCGCCATTTATCAAACACTTTCAAAAACTTTTCTTGTGTCTGTAGCTCTGTGGGGAAGCCTCGCTGATAAAAACCACTAACTAAAGCATGAAACGTCTAACAATCCTTGGATACGGAACACCATCAAGATATAAACAGCCTCTATGCTGAGTCTTAAGCAGCTAACAATCGTTGACTTGAGTGCTGTAAAACGTAACACCACTGGACTGAGCAGCAGACACCAAGAGGGCACTACTGACTCCAATATTCCAATTTCATAGTCACAAAATGGTGATTCTAATTTTCTGACTTCAGTTTGGCGAAGGTCCGTCGATGCATTTATACCCCAATACCCCAAGCGATTGTTTTTAGCTTAAGGCCATCCATGTACCATGTGAAGGAAGCTCTTAAAAATTGAGCCAAGTAGGGTTTAGGGTTCATTTGTAGTTCTTCAAGGGAAGAACCCTCAGGGAACCCTTCACTCCAAGAGTGGAGGCTCAAATTGGATTCTTATTATCTCCATAAAACAGAAGTGGACGAGAGCGATGTCCTCCAGAGCCGAAATCTGTTTGTCTCTTAACAGGTTCGATACACACCCAATGAGCGGTCTATGACCAAAATCTGTGAAATCCTAATCCTGGAGACCTCAAAAGCATTTCGAATCCCTTAAAAACAAACATGTTCAAACTCATCAAAAGCAGAAGCACAATGGCCTGTTTTTTTTCCACGGTCATATCTCTGTAAACAAGCAATCCAGATCAAATATTCTCTCCTCGCTTTTCTGCAATGTATTTTCAACGTTCCTCTCATGACTGCAAAGGACAAAACACAGATAAGGACCTCTTTCATAAATCAAAAAGCTCAAAACAGCTCTTGTAAAGAAACAAACTTATTGGGCTGTGCGTGTTTCTGTGTGTGTGTGTGTGTGTGTGTGTGTGTGTGTGTGTGTGTAGTGGCAATTTTCTCTGCAGCAGTGCGTAACCAGACGTTGCGGGCACATTATTCATGTTTTGGTTACAAAGCTGAATTCAGAATGATAAGAGTAATTAATCTAGAGTGAGGGTGCACGTCTCTTCATTAGCCATAATGACTAATTCTATCCTCTGCTGATAAATGAATGCACAGACACTTAATCAGTGACAGTAGTCTAAAAGTTTAAGCTTTGGAAAATGTTCAAAACTTTAGGAAAAGGTAAATTAAAATTCAAGACGATTCCTCAGTCAGTTCCTGTTTGAACCTTCTGGCATGTTGGCGTCTTCCAGAATGTTCTGCCAGGTCCTGGTTGGCAAGAACAAAGTGTTTAGTCTAACATTGACCTTCCTGTGTATTTTTGTTTTTGAGTTTTGAGGACCAGCCAGATTCTTCTTTATGATTATCTGCCATTATCTTCTCCATGATTGGGAATTATTTAACATTTAATCTCATGCAGTTCATAACTGGACCTTCCTCTGTCCTGCAGTCCATGCAATAGGCTTCCATGACCTGGCCAGTCTTTCCTTTGGACTCTTTGGAAAGAAATCATCGTTCTTTATTTGACGCCTCAGGCAGTCAGATTTGATGTTATTGGCCATCATTCTGGAGTGCTCCAATAAGTGGGGGATCTACAATGGTCCGTCCAGTGACTGGTCACATATGAGCCAAACTACTCTACCGAGATTACTCAAGCATTCTAAGAAGGGTCCTTCTGGAGGCAAATTTCTTCTGGAGACACTCACACTTTGATGTTCTTTCGCCCTCTGTTGAGTGTGTGCGCTTGCCTGTTTGTTATTCTGAATGCAAGCGTCCATCCATAACAGCGTGTGTCAATGCTGCTTCAACAGAAACTCGCCAGAGACTGCCGGAGGTCACTTTCAGACGGTCCTCCACCCTCGTCGTAGTCTCTCCACAAACTTTTACTCGAGCCTAAACAGGCCCACGGATGCGGAAACCCGAATCCAGGACAGCAATGTGGTTTCCTAAAAAAAAACGAATGGGAAAACCATTCCAGACAACACAACAAAAATGAAAGATGTTGCACATATTGGCAAATAAATGCCAAGTGGAAGGTTTGTTTTTCTAATTGTGACATTCTTCAGAGAAGTCCTAGGGACTCAGGTACAATCTGAACTGCAACACCTGCCCAGATAGAGAAGAGGCTGGACATTTTGGGGTGTATATCAATATAAAATGTTCATTAAATGATATGATCAACATTTCTGCTAATGTCCCTGCCAACCCAGGCCTCTATAAATCAAATAAGTGTCCACAAGCCTCCAGATACTAAGTCAATGTGGGGAAAAAAAGGTAAGACTAAAGGTCCCGGGGGGAAAATCAATAAAAAGCAATAAATGCCAGTTTTACACTGCAGAAATCTCATATCTCCACAAACAGAACTCCAGGTCCAGGGAAAGGCTGGTCCTTGGAATAGTCCTGGGGTGAGGAGTCTCATCAACCTAAATTACAATTGATGATCTACATTTACATTTACAGCATTTAGCAGACGCCCTTATCCAGAGCAACTTACAATAGATACAGTCTTACAATCCAAGCAATTGTGGGTTAAGGGTCTTGCTGAAGGACCCAACAGTGGCAGCTTAACAGATGTGGGATTTGACCAGAAGGTCCAGAGTCCAGAAACTTAACTGCTGGACCACCACAGTCCCAGTAACCTGGTCTTCACACACCTTGGATGAGATGTAGCTGTCCAGGGCTGCCTCCAGAAGGGGGGATATGCAGAGATTACAACTGTACTAGAATGGGTTGTCTTAGCCTTGGACTCTGCTCCACATTTTACTGATTAGATTTTTTTAACTGAACTGTTATCATGAGCCAGGTAGCAGAGTGTGTTAGTTTGTTTACGTGACAGAATCCGCTGTCGCACAGTAATGAGCGGGGCATATTAAATTTTAATCCTACACAAGCCCATGTGCCTTCGCACAGGCCGACTCCCGGGAGCACAGAATCTTCATTTTATCACCGTTTCGTGTCTGAGCCAGTCTCCGATTCTAAGGCAGATGACTCGCTGCATAATTCATAGATAGCCTTGGCTGGCTCGAGGTCAGTTAGAATTCCTGTTTTTGCATTTCTTCACCCATTTGAAAGAATATCAGAACTCCGTCTTGAAAGGCCCTCATCGTCATTCACTTCACTCTATCCCTCCGTCCCTCTGTCCATAAGTCTACCCGTCCCCACAGTCACACCCCCTGGTCCTTTATTCACTACAAAAACTAAGACCTCAAAGAGGAATATGAAATTCTGATTTTGCCATTTGCCTCGTCTCATTTCAGAAGCATGACCTTTCTCGCTCTTTCGCCATTTAAGAATCGCCACGACTTGGAAGGACAGGCGCACAGTTTAAAATAGAATATGTGAAGATCAGAAACGAGAAGAGTCTCGTTTTTGTCACTGAAGGTCTTTAAGAACTGTACGTTTGTCTTTAGATGTCAGGAAATACGACATTTTCCATTGATGAACTGACAAATTCAAATAATTTTTTTGCTTTTATACTGCCGTGACCCTGAAACAGATGCAGCCTTGAGTGAACATTTAATGATTCCTGCTCTGATTGGTTTAAACAGCCAGTTAAAATAAAATTGGAGTACAATTTCACTTGCAATTAGCATACTTACCTTATCAGCTTAACTGCAAACCTTCCATTGTGCTCTCATGCTTACTGATACAAACCATCGAACAATTTGAGGACCACTCTCATGCTCCCAGACCCTCATCTGCTCCGTCTGCTCATTATAGCGAATGACGATCTCCATATAGATTTCCTTATGCAGATCTTACAGTTTCAGAAGCTCATGACTGCAGAAAAGGGTTTGTATTCATCTTACAACAGTGCAGCAGCCATCAAAAACGTCCTGACTGTCGTATCTTCCACTTCTCAAATAGGGCGCTTTTGCCGTCAACAGAGTTTGTCCTGGAAACCCTGGTATCAACAGACGTATCCATCCTGGACAGGGCAGGGCAGAAGTAAAAGGTTCCCACACAGGTTAATACTGACCTTGTGCTGGTATACCTGGTGAAACCTTCATGATCTCAGTGGTTGACCAGCCAGAGCTAGCAGCTTAAATTGATTGAAAAGCTCTCCAGTTCTTCCTGTACCCGTTCCAGTTTTCACACAAAGTTGCTCTTCTGGTACCAATTCCAGTCCTTGTACCATTTTACGTACTGACGTTGAACAAATGTTGAGTGTGACAAGGTTTCATCACAGCAATCTGACATTTAAAATCATTAGTTGAGAAACGCAACTAAACGCAACTGGACTTTAATGGAGCTGTGTTCTTCACAGAAAAGCTATTTGGGTTGTTTTATTGTTTAGAAGGTCTAGAAATTGCTTCTCTCAGTGAGGACCCAACACTGTTTTGTTGCTGCATGAATAATTAAACGTTTTCTCACTTGTTATTGTGGGAAAAAAATCCTTAATAATCACTTAATTAACCAGACTTTCTCCGTACGTTGACGAAGTTGGATGGTGTCAATGATTTGGTGCCTACTAACTGAGACCCTCACGGGTGCAGAAGAACTACAGAACTAATGATAGCATTTACTTTGTGACCCCAAACCAGTGCGTCTCTCAAGCTTCCCCTGTGGATCCAGGCCAGGAACCGTGAAGAACGCTATCATTTACAAGCGAGTGTGTGTGTCTGCGTCGTGCCCATCATTTCCTCAGCCGATGTTCAGTCTGTCTGCTCTCAAAATAGAACTGACCTCAACACATGCCAGCTTCAAAACTGCGGTTCTCCTGCCAGGAACTCGTTAATGTGTGGGAGACGTAATGAAGCGCCATGTATTTATTAGACTGCGGCATCACATCTGCCATGTCCTACATCTGAAGGACCAGAGGAACTCTCCTGTGGGACTGAAGGGCTTTGATTTACGTTTACTTCCTTTAGCATACGATCATATACTGAGATATTTGAGAGTAACTGAACTTGACAGTGCAGTCCAAACAACTGAGAGTTAAGAGACGTGCTCATGGGCTCAACAGTCACCGCAAGTCCTTGGTGGTCTTGAACCCTGATCCTCCAGCAATTTATTTAGTCCAGTACCCACTGTGCCACCACTGTTCCTCTGAACTTAATTCTGCTGGAAATAACTGCAGTTTTGGAAGTTAAACAGTCCCGGAACTTTCCTGAAAGACGTAAGACTTTAAAGCCTCCTCGGGGGAACTAAAGGGTTCGAAATCCTTCCTAATCAACTTAATAGTGAAGCAAAATCTCACGACAAACTAAAAAGCCTTCACTAACTCTCCTGGGGTTTTTAAAAAGTTCTGGAACTCCACTGTAGGACTAAACAGTCCTAAAGTCTCCCAAGGGACTATAAAGTGATGTGTTTCTCCTGAGGGATTAAGGATTTCTGGAACCCTCCCGAGGGACTAAAGAGTTTAAAAGCATCCCTGATTAACATAATAGCTTTGGAACTCCCCGAAGTCTCCTCAATGGTATAAAACACTTTTCAAGGGAAATGTTTAATGAAAATCGGTAAGAACTGCTCCTGCAGTACTGGCTCACGGTGCATGTGGGTGGCCTTATAAAAAGGGGGTGGGGGTGGGACAAAAACACCACCCAGTCACGGTTTGCTTCTTTGTTTGCTTTTCTGCACAATTAATCTTTGAGCAAAAGTGTCAAAATACAGATGAGGGGCAGCTGAGCGAGAGGGAGTTTTCTCATGACTCAGGGTTTGGAACAGAAACGAATTCTTCAGACGACTCTTCAGCCCTTCGCGTCCTTGTAATGATAGGAATACATTACATTTCGCATAATGGAGACATTTGGATGTTCCCCATAAAAACATACTTAAATTTGATTCATTCTTAGCAGTAAATGTCACAATTACTTGAACACGGTGGAACTGTGGCCCAATAAAGTCATGCCACGTTGGAGTGGCACCAAGCCAGGAACTAAAGAGTGACCGTCTACAGGGGTATTAGGGGACAGAGTTATAGTCTGAGGGATTACAGTGTATATGAAGAAGTCCTCAAACAGAGTATCTTTCATGCAGAGTGTCTTATAAGGTTTGTCCTTTGTAAAGTTTTAAGGGAGCGTTCTCGACGGCAGGTTTTCAGTGAAAGTCTTGTCGAGGTATGTCTGTTACGCAAGTGTCCAAATGACGTCCGTAAATGTACTCTGAACGTATATTAAATCACAGTGGCTTCAGGGTATGTCTTCAGTCAAAAGTGTCCTTGGAGAACATCCACAGTCTTCAATCAGTGTCTTTGGAGTATATCCAAACTGGCATCTCCACTGGCATTCGAGCGTCCTGATTACGTGCTCGTTCAGAGCGTCTTCTGGTGTGTGCCATCAAGCCTTCGATGGATGTACTCATCACTGTGTGATCAGTAGAGTCATCAGACAGAATTCAAAAACAGGACTCTTCAGATCAGACCACCATCTTCCAGTGCTCCAAGGTCCAGTTCTTACACTTGCACATCCATGCAGATGGTGGACAGGGGCTGACATTGTGAGCAACTGGCTGGTCTGTGACTATGCTCAGAAGGGGGCACTGCACTGTGTGTTGCGGCACATCCTCCCAGCTATTAAACATTCATTTTAGCAGCTTCTTCTCTGTGGGTCATCAAGCCTTCGATGGGTGTACTCATTGCTGTGTGATCAGTAGTGCCATATCCATAAACTGTCTCCAGTTGCCCTCTTGATGCCCAGACCCAGAGTTTCCCAGCAGCATTTGACCTAGAGCATTACCCTCCCTCCATCTGCCCATCAACTTCCCACAGTGCACCACTTCCCAGGGTAAACAGTGCCCACATATCCGAACGTCTAAAGGGAAACAAGACTCTTCAGACCAGACCGTCATCTTCCAGTACTCCAAAGTCCAGTTCTGGACAGGGGCTAGCATAGTGAGCACTGACCGGTGTGTTGTGACACATCCTCCCAGCATTCATTCAGAGTGTCTTCATTGTGTGGGTCGTCAAACCTTCAATGGGATATAGTAGTGCCATCAGACA
>JAJAGP010000262.1:0-112500 GCA_025084515.1 Ancistrus triradiatus | reverse complement strand
CATAAAGTAATTGGCTTTCTCTCGTTAATTACGCCACCCGAGCAGAGCCAAAGGTGACCTAATTTTAATGGTTTATCAGATAACATGAAGGCATCAGTTCTAATTAACAAATCCAGCAACTCTAGACACGGGTCACCAACAGGTGCGGAGTATCAAGCATCCATTGCTCTTCAAAAATAAACGCTGAATGACGAGAACCAAACCAAACCCCGGAGGCAACGTCAATGCAAGTTCCTCAAGATCTCTGTGGATTTTCCTCAAACAAGCCATGGCATGTCCAAAAACATTCCTCAGAATGTCCTCCACAAGAGTTCTGGTGCCGTTCGGTTCTTCACGAGAGCTGTCAAATTAAGACCTTCAAAGATCCAGAACTGTTCAGTGCCTCTGGATATTTCTTGCTTCACAAATTCTTCTTCAGGAACAGCTCCACGTCCCAAAGTTTAGAAAGTTTGAAGCCCTGACAGAACCTGAGCTGAATCCAATCATGACTGCACGCCAAGAACTTACTAACCAACATCAGCGCTATGACAGAACACCTTCAGGATGAGCTCCAATTGTGACCGCGATCTGGACCTCATTACCCAATATCAGCATCAACGGAGGCCTTAGGTCACGTTCCAAAATCACGTGGAAACCAATAACATTAGTAAAGAGGTTGCTTTGGCTCCCCAAGTGGAATTCCTCACTCAGTTTCAGTCTTTGTCGTCTCTAGTTTCTTTTTTTTAACTGCTTTAGTGAGTCATCTTCCAAATTTAATTTTGACACAAAAGCCTCATTGCTGAGGAAGCCTTGGAGACTCTCACTTTCTTCCACTTGGCAGAGGACAGTGGAAGCTTCGTAGTTCAAAACGCCCACGCACTTTTAGGAACAGCTGTACACCTAATCGTTCATGCAATCATGTGGTAGCAATCGAACCGATGAGGGCCAGCAGCTTCGGGTAACATTCACATCAACCATCGGAATGGGACAAAATGTGAGCCCGGTCATCTTGACTGTGGCATCGTTGGGCTGATCTCTTGGCATTTTCAATGGTTTGAGCTGACAGAAAGACTATGTTAACTGTGTTGACCATTACAGACTACACAACATGCCAAACCTTGAGGTGAACAAGCTACAATGAGGAGACCCAGTATTAGTATAGAGGCCAGAATAGCTTGCTTGCAGCCGAACCTTGAATCAGAACATTCTGCAAAGTCCCACCCAGGATCCAGGACTCCAGAACTCTTCAGTTCATCAGCAGTAGTCCTTTAAATTCTTTTCCTAGGAAAAACTTGATGATAAGAAGGAGACAGGGATTCCCACAGTTCTGGTCTGAGAATTCTCAGAGATAAACTCATCATTCAGCAGCTCCTGCAGCCCCCGGAGGATCAGGATGTTGGCTCTTCTGTGGCTCTTCATGATCCTCTATTGTTCACTGCCTCCTGTAGCAAGTTGTCAGCAGTTTCCTGTGATTTACGGCATTAATCTGGAGCGATTAGCCTCAGGAGATTAGCTTCAATTAGAGATCATCCCAGCATAAAGCAAACTGATGACCTGCGGCTACGTGCCTAATGATTTAGAGTGACAGAGATGAAGAAGAAAGCAGGTGATGGATGAACTTCGGGAGAAACCTGTTGGAATTTACGAATTATGTCGCCGCAACTAATTACATCACCAAAAAAAAAGACCAAATGAGCGATTTGAGACTGATTAGTTAAAGGATTTATTCAGAAAATGAAAAGGATTCACTGATTCAACTGACTGACTGGATAAGAAGGAGTGAATCTGAATGGCACACTGTTTCAATCCCCTAACTTATTGAACAATCCACTTCTTTGAACACTGACCCTTAAAGATAAGTAAGTGAATCTGAGTTAAGAGCAAATGACACAGACCATTAACAAGAGATAAGACAATCTGAGTCAACAGCAAATGACTCACTGACCCTTAATTAGATATAAGTGAATCTGAGTCAAGAGCAAATGACTCACTGACTCTTAATGAGAGAGTTGTGAATCTGAGTCAAGAGCAAATGACTCACTGATGCTTAATGGGAGAGTTGTGAATCTGAGTCAAGAGCAAATGACTCACTGTCCCTTAATGAGAGATAAGTGAATCTAAGTTAAGAGCAAATGACTCACTGTCCCTTAATGAGAGATAAGTGAATCTAAGTCAAGAGCAAATGACTCGTTGACCCTTAATAAGACAAGTGAATCTGAGTCAAGATAAAATGACTCAATGACCCTTAATAAGATACGTGAACCTGGGTCAAAAGCAAATGACTCACTGACCCTTAAGAAGAGATAAGTGATTCTGAAAAAAACTCACTCAATTAGACAAGTGATCCTGAGTCAAGAGAAAATGACTCAACGACCGTTACTTAGATAAGAGAATCTAAGTCAAGAGCAACGGATTTACTGACCCTGAATGAGAGACAACTGAATTGGAGTCGAGAGCAAATGATTCACTGATTCAAATATTAGCTTAGAGAGGAGCTAATCTCAGTCATGGCAAAATAATGTTTTATTTTTTTGGCAGTCCTCGGTCTCCACAGGAAATAGAGATGTCTCTTCTGTTTTTCCCCATATTAAGCGACAGATTGTTGTTTTGGCGCCAGTCCATGAGCCGATTCACCTCCTCTCTGTCGTCGCTGATGGGCAACACCACCGTTGTGTCATAAGCAAAATTGGTTATGAGATTTGAGCTGCGCTGGGGAGCGCACTAATGATTCAACAATGAAGACAGGAGGACACTGAGGATACGTTCCTCTGTGGGGGGGGCACTGGCGTTTAGTGTGGAGGTCCCGGAGGTGATGTTTCCAATCCTGACCAGACACAAAATCCAGAATCCTGTTGCAGAGGGGACTGAATGCTGAGCTGAAGCCAATGAGCCCCGCCCCATTTCCCTGTAAATCTGCCTCTTATTGAAAATGAGGGACTTCCAGCTGTTCTGCCGCCGGTACGAACACAGAATTAGCTTTCACTCTCCCGTGGAGAAGTAGCCAGCGGCTGTAAATTGGCTGGAACTAAATTGGAAGTAAATTGGCTAATAAAAAAACCTCGCAAGCGTTTAGTCAGTCGGGCTGGCCAGAGCAGAACCGTCGGTAAATCCTCCAAGGCCATGGGGCACAGCGTGGCACCAAATCAGCACAGCAAACAGAGAAACCGGAGCCGCACCAAAAAACAATAACGATAAATAAAGGCTGATGGCGTCGGTTCACGCCTTCGTAATGAAACGAATAATATATTAGCGGATTATCGTAGCGGCGCGGCATGTCCCAACTTCATTAGCAGGGCGTCCTATTTGCTGCACACACGGTTTCTGCCTCAGAGCCTCGATGCTTTTTTTTTAATGTCGCCTAATGTTGGAGCTACTGCTGATTGTACAGTCTGTCAGCACCAGTTCTCTCACACTCACACACTCTCTCTCTCTCTCTCACACACACACACACACACACACACACACACACACACACACACACACACACGTACTCACCAGAATGAATGGGAGTGAATTCTCCATCTTTCAGGCTGTTGGAACTGCTAAGCGCTGTGGACAAAAAGACAGATTTGCAAAAATGTTGTTGATTCTGAAGACGTTTAATTAACCAATTAAGCACTCAGACTTCAAAACAAGACCAACAGATATTCTGAAAGGGGTAGAGAACACATTTTGGGTCGTTGGGAGCCGTTAAATAAGGACAATTCCAAGTTACCAAGGACGCTGAGTGTGATTTCGTGCAGTAAGCATTTCAGGTAATATTCAGGCATGCTTCTACCAGAGAAACCTTGTCAGGAACTCTGGAACATTATCAGGGACTATTTTGAACTCCAGAACATGTTTGCCTACTGGAGAAAACTCCTAAAAATACCACAAATCTTGGCTCCATTTCAATAACCTTTTCAGAAATCAAATAAACTTTACAAGCAACCAAGAACTTAAGGCCTGTGACATCCAGAAAAGCCTCTGAAACACGTAACAATATTTTCAGGAACCTTTGAGGAACCTTGTCAGGAACTCTGGAACTTTGTTTTTGAACTCAACATGTTTTCCTATTGGAGAAAACACACAAAAAAACACAAATTGTAGTTACACTTCAAAAGCTTTTTTCTGGACCTTTATAAGCAATCAAGAACTCACTTAAAAGTAATTTGTATTTCAGGAACTAAGGGATCTCTCGATATGCATAATTTAAAAGAGGGATCAGTTTAGGAACTCAGGAATTGTTTCTGAATTCATATTTCACCAGACGAACCTTTCAGGAACTCAAAACTGTTTTTTAACACAATATGTTTTCCTACTGGATGACACTCCCTATGAAACCCACAAACCATTGTTCCATTTCAGGAACCTTCACAGAAATAAAAGAACCTTGAGAAGCAACCAAGAACTTAAGGCCTGTGTCATCCAGAAGGACTTTTGGGGAACGCAACAATATTTTCAGAAACCTTTCAGAATTCTCATCTGAATCTCTGGAACTTTGTTTTTGAACTCACCATGTTTTCCTTCTACAGGAAACTCTTAGGAAATCCACAAATTTGGGTTTTTAGATGACACAAAAATCTTTTTTACGCAAGAACTTTTATAAGCAACCAAGAACTTTAGGCCTTTGTTGTCCAGAAGAACCTCTTAGCAATATTTTCAGGAACCTTTTCAGCAACTAAGAAATCTCTAAATGCGCAAAATTTAGAAGGTGAATCAGTAGAGGAACTCAGAAATTCTTTCTGAAGTCAGATTCCATCAGACAAACCTTTCAGGAACTCAAAGGTTTTTTTTTTTCCTACTGGAGGAAACTCTCTATGAAACCCACAAATGATGGCTCCATTACTGGAACCTTTTGAAAAATCAAAGAACCTTTATAGGCAAATGCAGCAATATTTTCAGAATGCTTTTCATAAAAATGAATCTCTCGATGGGCACGATTTAAAAAAGGATCCGTTAAGGTACTCAGACGAAACCAGATATACTTTCACTAGCCAGGATGTTCAGTTTCCCTACGTGAAACTTTTCAGGAACCCATGAAGCAACTGGAAACCAAGAGCAGGAAGGTTTCCTCCAAAAGGACCTTTCCTTTCTTTTTGAGGCACCTTTTCAGGAACCATAAACAGACCTCCAGCTGTGACTTTGAAAACATGCGTACACTGCTCCCAGCCGCCTCCATCCACCTGCAGGTGAAGCCGTGGAGCTCAGTACTGAGCTGAATGACTAACACCCCGTTGTTCCAGCATGCCACATTTAGTAAGATGGATGGCCGCAGCACAGTGTTCGCTCTCCACACATCCATCCATCACTGTCTCTCTCAGGTCTCCTAATTCTCCAGCGGCTCTATATTAGCTTTCAAACAAGCGTTCCCTGCATGTTCTCACAACGTTACCGTCACCATCACCAATATTATTTTAATGCTCCTGATCAATATAAGCCTTTTCCATAATCAATAACAACACGTAGGTATTGTTCAAAAGATTGGCATCGCTGTGGACTTCATCCCAGAATATACCCAGAAGGCATTGCCCTCTGATCCAATTTTCTTTCCAAATATAGTAGAAAGTGATGCAGCTGATAGGGATTAAGTCGTAACCAGAGGGCAGCATATTTAGCAATTATGAATTACAGAAATCCACCTACACACATGAGGAGCCCCACGGCTTTATTGTTGGACCGCTTCTATTTAATATTTGAGAATAAAGATTAGTCACATACAATTCCTTCCCTAATACGTACAACATGCCTCCCCTTGCCAATCATGCCAGACAAAGGGGTCTGCCAAAATTCTCCAATAATATTCCTGTCAGTCACCATTCCACAAACTAGTTCGCTTTAATTCCACAAATTTTGATGGGATTAAGATGCGCTCCCAAATTTAACATGTTCCTTACAATATCACCCCTATGCCACTGTCCTAGACCAGTGTGCCATCCAGTATGACCAACTTGACCAAAGTGACATCCACCAGAACAGGCTGGACAAAGCCAACATTCAGCATGACCAACTTGCCTAAGGCAAGATCTATCATGAACATGGCAACATCCAGCATGACCTTCCTGACCATAGTGACTTCCAACACAACCTGCCATAACCAGTTTGACCAAGGCAACATCCAGGAAAACTCCACAACTCCAAAAAATCCACAATGACCATGCTTAGCAAAGCTGACAACCAGCATGACCAACGTGAGTAAGGCGACATCCAGCATGACCAACGTGAGTAAGGCGACATCCAGCATGACCAACGTGAGTAAGGCGACATCCAGCATGACCATCCTGACAACACTAACTGCCAAAATGACCAGCTTGATCAGTGTTACGACCAACATGAACATCTTGAACATGGCAACATCCAGCATGACCATCCTGACCAAGCTGACATCCAGCTTGATCAACTTGACAAAGATGACTTCCACCATGACTGGCTTGAGCCAGGTAGCATCCATCATAAGAGCCTTTACCCAGGTGACATCCAGCATGACCAGTTTGACAAAGGCAACATTGAGAAAGACCAAGACGACATCCAAACAGGCCACGCCGCCAAGGTCACCATGACAGGCTTGGCCAAGCAACATCTATCGTGAACATGGCATCATTCAGCATGACACTCCTGACTTCCAACATGACCAGGTTGATCAGTGTGACAACCATGCTGAACATCTTGAACACAAAGTCATCCAGCATGGACATGGCAACATCCAGCATGACCCAGTTGTCCAAGGTAACTTCCACCAAGGTGACATCCAAAGTGACCATGCTAACCAAGCTGACATCCAAGCAACCAACTAAAACTTTGTGAATACAGGGACATCCAGCATGACCACCCTGACTGTGGTGACTTCCAACATGACCACCTTGACCAATGAGACCTGCAGCTTGGGTAAGCTGAACTCCAGCATAATCCTTACAACCACCATAACCAGCTTAAACCGGATGAACCCATGACCCATTCCAGCAGATCCAGCCTACAGTGGAGTTAATTCCTCATCCTGCCCCTTTCCAACGCAAAGCCTGCTCTTAATTTCCATTACTCGAGTTTATTTTTTGTCAGCAATGACACTTGTTCTGGGGTATCTGGCAGATATTCTTCTCTTGCTTCTGGAACTCATCAGCTAAAAGAAGTCACGTTTGTGTTTCAGGATTTTACACGCTAGATATTGTACATACCAAACAGATAAAGAAGAAAATACCACTTGATTTTGGGTGTTTTCCCAAAATGTTCAACTTCGAGGCACACTCGTGAGCATGCCTCCCAACCCCCACAAAAATCCACTCTTGCATATTTCTACTATTTAGATTAAACCATGTCTTTAATATCCATCACAGCCTGAGTTGGCTCCGGATCAAACACTGTACCTCGTGCTAAAGTCTAGGCAGTTGTGGAACGTCTGAGCTCAGGGAGATGGAGCGAGTGGAAAATCCCATCATCCCAAACCCAAAGCCCACGTTACACTGCTTAAACAAAAGCGTAGAAAGAATGCAGAGGCTCTGCCAATGTCTGCAAAAACAGACATAATGTGTGGGTGTGGCTTCACCAGGGTTCACTCTCACTTATATACCGGAGTACGGATTAGAAATGAAAACCAGAGTGTGGAAACCAAAAAATAATAGTGTGTCAAAGGTTTTGGCAATTTTGTGGGATTCTGGGATTTTCTGTCTCTTGTTAGCATTGAACAAGTCAATTACGTTGGGAATTTTTCAAAGCACTGGTTAACTAAGCCATAACTTCAGTATGTTCACTAAGCATTTGGTTCTAAACCACGTGAACCAAATAAGTCCCCAATTAGTGACACTGACTTAAACATGGGTTTTAAAAAGGGTCTTATTTCGTCCTTTGAGATAAAAATGCAGTCAGTCCAGATCTTTTTTTGGACAGCATTGCAAAATCCATCAACTTTTGAAGTCCACTCCTACTTCACACTCCTACTTTGAGGGGTATAAGGCACACTTCAAAGCAGAATCATTTTTGGATGATGGTAGTAGGAGGGAAGGACGGGAACAATCTGATAAGTTCAAAAAGAAGTTCCTGCAAAAAAAAAAAAAAAAAAAAAAAATCACTGCACCTGAGCAGCTTCAGAGCCTCAAATTAAAGATGCTATCGAGAAGAGCTCTGAGAGAAGAAAAAAAATCAGACCAATTTAACGAAAGTGGAAGGCATTTCTAATTAACACGACGCCTCACCAATCTAAGAAAAGACATACAGGTATTCCATACAGCTCGAGAAAAAAAATGAAGAGACCATTCCTCGTTTTCTTAAAACCAATTCCATTGCAGTATCTCCTGAATTCCAGCACAGACATGCACCTGGTTCTACTTAACGAGCTCCTGATTAGGTGATCACCTGAACCAAATCTTTACTGAGGAAAAGTGCAAGACACATGAAAGCTGGGACTGAAATACTGATTATTTTACTTTACCCAAGTTGTTTAAGAGTGTATTTACAGTGCTGATCATTTCTGTAGGCTATTTAATCTATTGTAACTGGAGAAAATGCAGCCCTGCTCTTTTCAGGTATGATGCTGCCATGTCTAATCTATTTAACTTGTGGAGTTGGTTCATATGTATCATTCATTTACGGTATTACAGCATTGTTGTGCTGGGTAGGAGATTTAATGGCTCAGGACTTTAGAAAATAACATGCTGCAAGGTCAAACCAACAGCACAATGTGGGCTGAGGGTATCAGTATGAGACCTGTGGAATTCTCTAGAACTTCTACAACGCTACAAAAATGTGTTCAGCATGGAATAGTCCACTGTTCTCCACTACCAGACAAAAACTTCCCAACTGTCAACCATGATGAACAAGCACTGGACGTTTAGCAGGTGTCAGGTGCTGCCACCAAGACTAACAGTTAAATTATTTAAGAAAAGACAATGTCAAAGTCCACACTTTAGGACAGATGAAATGCTGTGGCATGATCTGCAGTGGTCTTTGCAGTTCTGATCTCTTTGCCGCTGCACCCAACCGACCGAGGCACTGGCAGGTCCTTTCATGAAAACCCATTTTTCCTCGATTTAAGTCCATTAGCCCATCAGCAGTGAAAAGAAATGTAAAAGCCATGTGGTGTATCGAGTCGTTTGCAGGCCTATGGCCGCTTCTCCCTCGGTGTGGAGGTCGTGCACGTGGCAGGTAAATTGACAGACTGAGGAATTGAGCAAGACCAAACTGGGAAGGAAAAAGAAGTCTGTAACGCCCAAGTCACAGCCTGAGGTCAAATCCAGATCTTAAAGCAACTGAGGGGCAAACTCTGCACTTTTTTGTTTTGCACTAATAAAGAATGACGTCTGGATTGATCTGGCCTGACCCCAAGTTCAGTCCAGGGGAGCCAAAGAGCTTCAGGAGCATTGTAAGGATGTTTTTGGTTAGTTCTGAATTTCAATTGAGCTCTAATCTAAAAATTCTTGTCAACACCACTTTGTCTACGCCGTACGAGACCGGTTCAGAAATCCTATGCGGTCACAATGTCTACACTTCATTAGGAAAGAATGTGTACAGCCTTCATCCATGTGGACAGACACGCTTAGGATTTCAATTTAACCCAGAACAAGCGAAGGAACAGACCGTGACTGAGACAAGCATTTGATGAAGCATCTGATCTTTGTTAACTGGGGGCCGGAATTTAATTTAAATCTGAACATTTCTGCGGGCTCGGAAACTTCTCGTGTACGTTAAGGGTCCATAGGCAGTTCCTCTCAAGGAAGGTCGGTCTGGTAAAGTGATGATGATGATGATAATGCCGATGAAGCCTTATCAAAGCAGTCTCCCCTCTCAAACAATCCATCTTCGACTTTAATATCTGATAAGTGCTTCTTCTGAATTCAAACGTCTCCTATGAGATAGCTTTCACAAAACGAGTAGCTTTTAAGGCAGAGCCCGTTTAAGGAGAGATAAAAGTGAGACTTATGGTCTGGAGAGACCACGGGCTGTAAGCGCGCGATAAGGAGAAACCATAAGCCGTGCTGTCGCCGGCCCAAAGATAAATAGAAATTCCTAGCGCATACAGTCTTATGGATGGAAAAGTCAAATATAGCTCTGTCTTAAAGCAGCTTCACATCGCTGAGCAAACGCTCTGAAACAGAATGACCTGCAGTTAAGCCAAGCAGCCAAAAAGTGGGGGCTAAGGTTAGGGGTTTAGGGTTAGGCATTAGGAGTTAAAGCTAGGAGTAAGGATTACAGTTAGGAGTTAGGACTGGGGGTTAGGGAATAGAATTAAGAGTAGGGATTATAGATAGGAGTTAGGGTTAGGTGATATGGGATAGAATTAAGAGTACAGACTACAGCTAAGAGTTAGGGTTAGTGGTTAGAAATTAGAGTTAGAGGTTAGGAGATAGAATTAGGGGTAGGATTAGGGTTAGGGGTTAGGGATGGGGTTAGGAATGGGTTTTAAAGTTAGGAGTACGGATTACAGTTAGGAGTTAGGGTTGGGTTTAGGGGATAGAATTGGGAGTAGGGATTACTTTTAGGAGTTAGGGTTGAGGTTAGGAATTAGGGTTAGGGGTTATGGTTAAAGTTAGGGGTAGGGATTATAGTTAGGAGTTAGGTGTTAGAAATAGGAATAGGGATTACAGTTAAGAGTTAGGGGTTAGAATTAGGAGAAGGGGTTAAAATTAAGAGTAGGAGTTACAGTTAGGAGTTAAGGGTTGGGGTTAGGGGATAGAATTAGGAGTAGGGATACAATTAGGAGTTAATGTCCCATCAGTAAAACAGCAATTAAGATATTATCGTAGACTATTCTTATCACACATCCCTAGTTAGGGTTAGAAATGAGGTCTGGGATTTGAGCTTACAACCTTTCAGATGGTCCAGAGTCAGGTTGTGTAGAGATTGCAATTCATCTCACACTCTCTCCACGTCCTTGCCACCTTCTGTCCCACATCGTTCCTTATCTAACTCCAGAGACACACAGACGTGATTAGGCTATATTTAATTTTAGATACGTTTCACGGTCCTGCGGGGCGCGATAGCGCCGAGCTTTAAGGAACGTGTGTATAAATGCCACAATGGAGGAGACTAATCTCACAACACAGACACGATCTCGCAGCGAACAGACACATCACGTTCACGTCTAATAATGACTCAAAATACGTCTAGTCTGGAATAATTTGAACAAGCTAACTTGTAGGAATGAAGATGGTGTCTTTTTAGCTGGTTTATATTCTGTAGATGTTTTTTTTTAAACAGGTTACTAGGCAAGTTAGCACCATTCTTCAGGAACCTTTCTAATGGATTTCGACCAGATAAATCTTTCCCAGAACCTTTTCAGGAACCAAATCATGTCCTTATTTCATGGACCCAATGAAAGAACCTTTAGGAAGCCAGAACATTTTCGTAGGAAATTAGGAGGCTTTTCAAAACCTCACTAAAGCAGGGACCTTTTCAGGAATCATTTTAGTGACAAAGTCGTGTTTCACTTCAAGAAACTTTTTAGGAACTCATGAACCTTTAAGGTACCAAAAAAGGCAAGAACGACTGAAGAAAGGGCTTGTCAGGAACTATGGAACACTTTAAGGAACCCTAACAAGTCCAGTGAAGTCAGATTTATTTCTATTGCACTTTTTACAATGGAGTGACATGGCTGCAACAAATTCTCAACAGGAGCACTGTCTCAAAGCAGCTCTACAATTTTAGATTATCTTCTCATATCTAGGGCCAATCCTAAATTGAGCAAGTGTAGGGCAACAGTGGCAAGGAAAAACTCCCTAAACTAACGGGAAGAAATCTTGCGAGGACCAAGACTAAAAAAGGTAACCCATCCTCCTTGGGTGAACATAACATTTATCCAGGAACACAAAAACCCATAATCCAACTTCAAGAACCTTCAAGGAACCAAAGAAGCCTTTCAGGAAGCCAACAAGTTATGGCATGTGTCCATCAGAAGAAGGTTCCAGGCATAGCGATCTCCAGGATCTTAAGAATGGATTCAGAGGAAATGGTTTTAAAGCTCGTCACATATTCCATGCAGACCTTGCAGTAGATGACGATGCAATAAAGATGAAGCCTAAATGGATGGAGATGCATTAGGGTCGAAGCTTACTGAACGTTTCCATGGTAAGTATTCAGATACAGATTGGAGGTTCTCGGCGGTTCCTTGGATGTTTCTAAAAGCAGCTCAGTGGTTCTTTCACCTGAACAGCTGCTTTAATCCCATTAAAGAGAATCCGCACCTCAAAGCTCCACTTAATCACCAATCAGTAAAACATCCTAAAACTTCAAGGAGATCCCGAGGATCAAACACTTCTGTAATGATAAATACCCCCAGTCCATGCTACACTCAGACTATTTTCAGCCACCAGAGAGAGAACGAGAGGAAAAAACAACTAGGGAAATATAACAAAATTAAGAAAAAAAAGGACAAGATCACTGACAACAGAAAGAGGATACAATTTAATGAAAGAGTAATTCAATCACTAAATAGAAAAAAAAATTTAAAAAGAAAAGTACGACATTATCAAGAAATTAAAAAGTGAAAACAAGAAAAATGAAGAAGGGAAAGAGATAACATAAATAAATAAATAAATAAATAAATAAATAAATAAAGGAGGCAGGGAGTCTATTGGATAAGAACAAACAATAGAAGAAAAACTAAAGTAAAAAAATGACAATCCAAATGAAAGAAAATAAGAAATTGTACTGATATGAAAAGAACAGAAAAGAAAAAAATAAATATAGACAGGAAATAAGGAAAAGAAATGAGTTACAAAAGTGTGACAAGAAAAAGAGTAGCAAAGAAGTCATTTGAAAGAAAATAAGAACGTTACAAAGAAATAAAAAAGGTAAGGAAATAAAAGAGGGAAAGAAAAAGTAGAAAATGATCAAGAAATTAAAAAATAATGACAACAGAGAAGACAAGAAAAGAAAAAGAAAAATCAAGAGGAGCATTACAAAAGAACAGGGCAATCCAAATGAAGGAAAGCAAGTCAGTGTCTGAAGGGGGCGTGGCCTCTGTACCTGTAAATCTTACTAACAGCTAACAGAACTCATCTTCAGCCAGACCACACACCCACACACACACACACACACACACACACACCCCCACACACCACTCCAGACCTGAAGTACGGTCACAGTCAGACAGAAGGACCCTTCAGGTATGACTAATCTCCCTGTGGATGGCCCTTGGTGTCAAACAGTGAGAGAAGTCCTCTTAATTGTGGATGGAAGGGATCTGCAGGAGCTTTGTGTCTCTCGAAAGGTGTTAGTAAGTGTTTTAGGTGTTTTAAGTGCTAGAGGTTTTAAGATCTCACTTCACGTGTCCAAAACCCAGTTTTTCACCGGTGACCAGTGCCCAGAACCACCCAAGTCTATCTGAGAATATTTATATCTGGAGAAAAGTGTGTGTGTGGGAGCCTTCAAGCCCTCAGACCTTTAGGGCAGTATATTTCCCCCCTCAGTAAAACTCTTATCTGCACCATTGCCTTTGATGTGTGTGTGTGTGTGTGTTTGAAGGTCACCTTTGCTGGCCCTCCAGGTAGCTGATAGCAGCTTGACACACGATACTCATAGACGGGGAGGTGTTGGGTGCCAATACAGTCCTGTCCACAATAATTGGGACCTGCTATTCAAACAATTCAATGAATCTGGAGGAATTTCCTAAAAAGCCTAAACTGAAGAGGGGTGATCTCCGCTCCCTCAGGCGGCACTGCATCAAAAACTGCATCATTCATCAATAGCTGATAGAACCACATGGGCAAATGATTAGCTCTACAATACAGAGTTACACAAATGCCACTTAAAACGTTACTGTGCTAAAAAAGAAGCCTTATGTTATAACTATGTCCAGAAGCGGCGTCAAATCTCTGAACTCGAAGGCATCTGGGACGGACCATCCCACAGTGGAAACGGGGATTGTGATCAGACCAATCAGTATTCCACATCTTTTTCTGGACCAAAGACGAAAAGAGGTCCAAAAGCAAGGCTCTGTCATGGTATGGGGTCGGGTCAGGGCCCTTGGTGAAGGTCATTTACTCTTCTGTGATGCAGCATTAATGCAGAAAAGTACACTGAGATTTTAGAGCCTTGAAGACGACATCTTTTCCAGGATCGTCCATGCATTTTTCAACAAGACAAATCAAAAAAAGTTTGGACTGAAACACGTAAATCCTTTCCGTCCTCAGCACATCTTTGCTCCTCAAAAACAAAACAACCCAAATCATGGTTTGAAATCACATTATTAATGCGTTTTTTACGTAATTACTAGCCCTAAATTTCCTAATAAACTTTTTTTGGAACATGTTGCGGGACTGAAATGCAGGGATGGATATTTATCCAGAGAAAAAACTGTCCATACTGTCTGCAATGAAATAAAAGTCTAAAAACTAAATGTAAGAAACTGATTTAAGCTTGTAATCATTTACATTTTCATTTACATTTTTCTAAGAATTTGCAGGGCAATTGCAGGCCAGCAATTGTAGCTCATTCAAAAACTTCCCTAAGGAACTTTAAGTCCGAGCGTACCTTGATTAGCTCATGTTGCTACTCAGGATTGCCCTCAGTTAGCAATTCCAACAAACCAAGAATACAATCGACAACAGAAAGAAGAACGGCTCTGCTGAGCATATTCGTTACGCAAGCAACAAAAGAAAAAAACACAAAATATTTTTTTGGTACCATTTAGTTATCAGCTGGCAAATTAGGCGGCTAACAGCGTGAACTCTGCTCATTAGTTTTCCACTGGTGAGACCTGCTCTGCTTTTCTTTTTTAATATTCATTATTCATCTCTCCTGTTCGGTCTCGATCTCGGCTCGATACATGATTAATATTGCAACTCACAGACTCTCGGGTTTATTTCCACAGTCGCACCATATTCGCAGGACACCATAGTGTATCGTAGGATTTGGGCTCACCGCTGGGTAAATACAGTTTTATTGCTTACACTATTCTTATCTGTGATCTGGAAGGTTCCTGTGCTCCTTCAGCTCTGTTATAAATCAGTGTGGTAGGATATATTAAGGGAAAGAGACACGGAGGCTAACGTGGGTGAAGTGGTCACCCGGCTAGGTCACGCTAAGGTTTAAACTAATTAAACTTTTAGAAACTAATTACTGAGCCTATAATATAATAACATGCACGGTGTGGTGTGATGTCAGTCTTCTTTACATGGTAAACGTAGCACTGAGATGAAAATGGGTTTCAGAGTAGCACTGCTCCCCATAATATTTCACACAGAGAAATTAAAGGGATCCAGAAATAAAGACTACTGAGGATAGAGGTCCATATCTTAACATTATACGACCATGGGTAACATCCTGTGGATAGGGACTGTGGTAGCCTAGCGGTTAAGGTACTGGACTATGGACCGAAAGGTCCAGGGTTCAAATCCCACCTCTGCCAAGCTACTACTGTTGGGTCCTTGAGCAAGACCCTTAACCCACAATTGCTTGGATTGTAAGACTGTACCAATTGTAAGTCGCTCTGGATAAGGGCGTCTGCTAAATGCTGTAAATGTAAATGTAAATGGATATTGGATTCTGAGGATATAGGACCATGGGAACAAAGAACTCTGGGTAAATAGGACTACAGAAACAAAATATGTTAGGATACTGGTTCCTGATGACACAGAACATTCAGATATGGGACCACTGGAACACAGGGCACTGGGGATATTGGTTCCTGGAAACAATTAACTGGAGATATAGGACCATGGGAACAAAGAATTCTGGACACAAAGAATGCTGGGGATATGGGACCATGAGAACAAGAACAATAGAAGTACAGGGAGATCCAGAACTGGGCATATAGGACCATGGGTACAATTAACTCCATGAGACCATTGGAACTAGGATCATGAAACAAAGAACTCCGGGGATATATGACCACAGGAACATAGGTCATTAAGGACATTGTTTTCTGAAAACATTGAACCGGGCATATAGGACCATGGGAACATTGGTAAGTAAAGATATGGGTTCCTGGAGACATGAGACCATGGGAACAAAGAACATTGGAGAGATAGGATGAGGGGAGACATAAAACTGGGGATATAGGCCCACGGGAACAAAGAACTCCAGGTAAATATATAGGTACTATAGGTACATAAGGCATTAGAGATACTGGTTCCTGGGAACACAGAACTTGGGAAATGGGACCATGGGAACATAGGGTACTAGGTATATGGGTTCCTGGAGACATGAGACTGATTTGTTTTTTCCACAATAGCAGCTAATAGAGTACTATATGTATGTTTTGTATATGATTACATATATAGAGGCCAACTGAAGTCTGTACATTAGTATTAGACTGTTGTGATATCATTACTTGGTCTTAGCCACCAATATTTACTCCTTGTCTCACTCACCTCCATGTCACCTGCTTTCCCTGCCCTGTCACCATCCACATCTTCAACATCTATATCTCCCTCTCTTTCCGTACTGAATGTAACAGACTAAAAATGAAAGACATTCTCAGTAAATTGGTATTTCATGCCATGACGTTAAGGAATGGAATACTGACTTTTTCTGATCTTACTGGCAATTGTTAGATTAGTAAACACACTCATCTTTCATACTACTTTGATCTTTTGTGATACCACTTTATTAGCAAAATATTATTTATTTCCACAATTACAGATGGCAGAATGTGAAAATATCACATTGGCGTTACCTTTTCATCCAAGTCAGAGCCGTTGAAGTGCTGGTGGTGTGGCGTTACAACAATACGTGCCCCATCAACAACTGATGGAACTTGGAAAGATGGGGCACTAGGGATACTGGTTTCTGAAGACATTTAACTGTGGATATAGGACTATGGCAACAAAGTACTCTGGCCATATAGAATGCTGGGGAATATGGGACCATGGGGAACATAGGGCATTGGGCATATTGGCTCTTGGAGAGATTAAACTGGGAAACAATTGGAACATGAGTTTTGGACTCTGGGTTGCAGGGCTTCGGGTATGTTGGTTGTTTCCTATAAAATTAATAAAACGGAAGAATCGTTTTGAATATTGGACCTCAGAAACCCCTTTAAGATATTTATGGCTCATTTTCAGTCACATAAGCTACTGAAAATAAACCTATTTGTTCCCATAGAAAGAACTGCATTATTTAATCAGCATCTATACTTAAATATGTGCTACTTGTTCCAAACTGTAGTGGGCTGACCACTCCACGGACGCCATTGACTGCACCCGCTTACGTTTAAGTTAATAACTTGGTCGTTATTCGGTGTAGAGATTTACCGTAAACTGCGTATTGTAATGAAGACTCCGAGCCCTGCTAACAACCTGCACTCATGGCCCAGTTCCAACAGAACTTTACATTTTCCATGTACTTTATTCGGAATTCAATTCCGAAATAGGGCGAACTGTTGAACGGTGAGACCGCCGTTCACTTCAAATTCAGACCGAAGGCAGAGCGATAGACCAATCAGAACCCGAGGAGCCAACGTAACATCCAATCAAACATCAACCTCCGAGGTACGTTGACGGAGCCATGTCTTACTACTAAGTTTCACCTCATGTCGTCTCTATAGTTATTATAGCGCATGGTATGGGGATCAGCGCTCCTATTCACGTCATCCACCATTCGCTACTACAAGCGTTGCTAAGTCCGTTTTTTCCACATTAATACACACAAAGAGTAACATATTTCATTTTAGAAAGAAGCCATGACCTGTCGTGGCTCTTTGGTGTACAGTTATTAGGTGGTTTGCTCTGGAAACTTCTGGAAAGTTGAGGAAGAATGAGGGACTGTGGTAAATGTTAGTTTGGCAGTTGCTAAGAGTTCGGTTTTCTGCCTTTTATATTGAACATATTATTGTACACATTTAATTAAAAAACTCATCCAAGATCCCGTTAAACTCCATTAAAGTGATGTTTATATGGCTGCACATAGACTTACTAACCAGGAGACCATTAAGAGACCGTGTAAAAATTGCAAGCACAGAACGAAAAGAGTAGAAATGAACAAATACATAATAATAAAAATCACCAACAGTAAACAACAGTGAACAAACATATTTTAGCAGTATTAGTTGTCTCCAAAGGTTGGATTACTTACTACAAATAGCATAAAACTTCTACAGTATGAACCCAGTGATAATCACAGTGATAAACTTATTAATAATATCATCAAAGAAATAACAGAATCTATTTTTTTAGCTAACTAAAGGCTGTTGTATTTGCCTACATGGCCAGACCACTTAAATCTACAACCTTCAACGATTTGATAATTTTTGGTTATTTTATTAGTATGTGTCTATGGTTTAACTGTAGTCATTCCATGCTTGCTCTTTTTACTCAGTCCCTTGATGGTCTACTTATTAGTGAACTATTATGGGCATTACTGTGAAAAAAGCTTTAATGGAAATTGAAGTGAAATTGTGGGGAAATCTGTTCTATTGTATTTGTTCCCATGGCTAATCATGGGTGATAATATTTGCTCCCTGTTCATCCTGAGCATAGTTTTAAGACAAAGGCGAAAGAAAAGCGACTTTGTAGAAAATACCCATTATAAAACTAAGCTTATCCTAGTAAAAAAGAGAGGGATGGTTTAGTAGATGGCTGTGGTTGACTTGCTATTGATGAAGACCTTGGTTTTCAAGAGATTCAACCATTTTAAAGGTAAGTAAAAAAAAAGTTGTTGTTACACTATGACGCATGCTATTCTTATCTATACTTTCACTTTTTACCTGCTAAACCTTTGGCAATCCAACCATATACTGACTCGACACACTGTTGGCACAAGACACGAGCTGACGTTTGTGAATTGTTTGTTAGAAAACAGCTCTATGATGGTTCAAGTTTGCTTGAAACCTTTCAGTCATTCACAGTCCTGGACTTCGTAATTCCCAAATTGTTGTGATGTCAGTGCTCCTGAGTGAGTTATGGTTCTATTTAAATGTCTCAGATCTTCATAAACCCTGCAAAAAAATCCCAGCTGAGTGATCCAAGGCCAGATTAATGACCACCAGGTGCAGGTCCCTTCTGTCTAAGAAGCACGTTTTGTTTTAGGATGTGGGGCATTAAGCGTGACGAGGATCTTTAAACTGTCCAGATTATTCTTGTTCCTTAGGTCTGCGGGTTAGGAACTTAAGGGCACATTCTCAGGATTCATGACCATGGGAATGGAAGTTGTTGGGAATAAAGGAACATAGGCACCTAAAAACTAAAACACTGAGTGTGTAGGCCATAGCATTTTCCACCAGGCTGTATATGGGACGATGGTAATATAAATACATGGGATATAAGACCTTAGGAGTGCTGAACTCTTGGGATATGCAGTAGGAACTAAATAAAACTCGGAGACCCTACAAACAGATACCATTGGGTTTATAGGACTACAATGAACTCTGGACACAGTGGATACCCGATATCGGGAATTTTCCTGGACGAGGACATAGGTGTTTTTTTCCCACTCCAGCAGCTTTAATGAGTTGTGGTTCGATATGTGCAGGGATCGATCCCTTGCTTAGACTGTGGAGAATGTCAAGCTCTTGAGAAATCTCAAATCTGCAGCCCACTCTCCTCATCCATTACTGTGGGGTTTGAGTCGGCCTACACCTTTGCTCTGGTTGTACTACAGCGGCCGTCAATCAGGGAGCCTCAGAGCATCAGGGCTAAAGAGATCAGCGCTGATCTCCCACAGCCAGGCTACCACCTTTCCCACCAATCCCCGCTTCAGGCTAGACGTTTATCTCCATCAAATACATACCTGAACACTTACTTTCCCATCATGGTGGTTCGACTAAACAAGTTGGTCAAGAGAGAAAGAGTAAACAAGCTGCCGTGTAAACATCGCTATCATGATACAGTCATGACAAACAGCAGGGTTTTATCGATCGCGATGCTCGGACCCCTAATGATGGCCAATACACTTTACATTTGGAAGCAGTGTTTGGAAAATAGAAAGCATCTTTAGCCACAGTACCACCTGTTGGCCCATGTTCATGTTTGGGGACCCTAGAGGCTGCTACTCTCTAAAACTGTCTCGCTGGTTTAGTTTGGCCTTTCCAGACGGTCTGCTGGTGTGGTCTGCTTTTGTGGGATGCCATCAAGCCCAAATCTTGTAGAGTCCAGCCTTTGGATCCTCCTTATATCCAGCGGGATTTATTTCAGGCAACCTTGTTTCAGGCTCTTCTAAAATTGAGTTTCCCAACCGTTAGTAGTCCATTCTCGCTGGCATCTCATGCCTTTCTGCAGCGTTTGGTATCCCTATTGGCGAGTCAAAAGCCTTGGTGCAATTTTTGACTTGCTGGTCATGACTTGGAGAGTCATTACGTATTTAACAGCCATGTCCATTCCAGATATTTTATGCCTGCGAGTCCAGATGGCTCCTCATACATTAACAGAACCAAAAAGGCGTCAACGCAGGCTCATTCCGGGCCGCGACTGCTAATTTAATCACCGCCATTCTCCTGGTTAATCAGAGGAGAACAAAACGGTAGCCCAGGTGCTGCCAAACATTGTACTTAGCTTCACTTATCGGAGCCTGGCAGAGGGCGGCGAGATAAATCTCGTTGTATGTATTTATATCGTCCTCGTTCAGTCTTGTGCTCTTCCTGCAGGACGTCCTGACCTCGATTAAATGAGAATTGATTTCTGCGATTGTGCGATCCATATTCATACTGCCGACAGCGTGATGCCAGGCTCATAACCGAAACGCGGCTGTAATTAAGGGAAGAAACAAGGAGCCGAGAGAGAATGAGAGGGCGGGAGAGGGCATCGGCGGAGGGTTAAATAAGGCCTGGAAGAGATTCCCCGGCTGTTTATTCTATCCACGTTCGCACTCGCTCCTCAGAAGAGCAGCTAGTTAGGGCCTCCTACACAAAGCCCTCCAGTTTCAGGGAGAAAAACATATCATGTGGAGACAACCAATCAGAGAAAAGCAGCTTCTTAAACTTCCCTCAGTCACGTAATGTTCAGGTAGATTTTGTTTTGGGTTTATTAAACTGCCTCATTGAAATGCAATGCTTTCTGACCTTTTTAGGGACCAGCTGGGTGAATTTGAAAGCAAACAGTCATCCACATTTATAGTGTGTGTTTTTTGTGTTTTCCTGTTTGCTTTCAAATTCACCCTCATTTATTTATTCATCACTATAATTCATTTTTCTCTTCTTTTATCGCTTGTATTACAATTGTAGTCCAAAGTTTCCACCACTTTTATTACCCCCTCATATTTCTCCCAATTTATGCCTTTTCTTATATCCTTTTTTTTTTTTTTTAATGATTTTTTCAATTATTTTATTAGATGTTGCATATAATTGGTTTATCGAATTACATAATTTATTGGTTTAAAAAATCCAAGTTCCTGGGCAATTATTAATTTCAGTTTTATATTCCTTTTTATTTTCATTGTCTGAATTTAATTCAAGTCTCAGCTAGCTGGATTTGTTGATTTGTGGTTTTACACACACACACACACAAACACACACTGTAGTGTTCCTATTGTTAAGCAGCTATTCCAGGTGTGAAGGTGAGTGGCAAGAAAATTATATCCTACACACACACACACACACACACTTTTATGGCAGTATGGGTATGAAGGTGAAAGCTTCACACAGATGTTGTACAAAAGTTGATTATAGTACACCAGCTGTCTCTCTCTCTCTCTCACACACACACACACACACACACACACACACACACACAGGGCAGTGACTGGCAGGTAGATGAATGAAAGCCTCAGCATGACTGTATTAAATATACAGTTTAATGTAAATGTTCTTATTCAATAATCCAGCTCCGGGTCACAGCACAAGACGGGAAACAGCAATCATAATAATAATCACTGGTATATGTTTACAAAGAAAAAAAAAAAAAAAAAAGAAAAAAGTCATGCAAGTCAGCAAGAACATATAAAGCAAAAATAACTTACAAAAATAAAAGATCAAATAAAGAAAAGTGTGTAAACAAAAATGCAAAACATATAAACTAAAATATTGAATGTTTATTTATGTGAAACAAATAAAGTAGAAAAAGAAAAACAATGAAATAAACAAAGAAAATAGCAAATGAAGAGGAAGAAGCATACTAGAAAGCAATACATAAATAAAATTCAAAGGATAGGAGAAAAGCCAGTAAGAAAAAAAGAACAAAGAAATATATTAATTAAGAAGGTAACAAAAGAAACTAAGCAAATAATATAAAACAAATATTAAACAAAGGTAAAACAAGTATGGAATCAACAGGGAACGATATAAAAAAAGAAAGAAAGAACGTAAAGCGAGCAAAAAGCCCTGAAAAACATTAAAAATATAGATATTATGGAAAAAGAAATCAAAGTAAGTAAAGATAGGAAGAACAGGAATTGAAAAGAAAAATATTCAGTTATTAAACAATACAAGAATAACAACTAGATCTGCATTTTCTGTAGGAACTACAACAGTGCTGGAAATGTGGCAAAGAATGGTGTCGCTAGGTGGTTGCTAGGTGGTTGCTATGGGGTTCCAGGTGGTTGCTATGATGTTGCTATGTGGTTGCTAGGTGGTTGCTGAGGTATCCCAGGTGGTTTCTAAGGTGTTGCTAGGCGCTTTGGTATGGTGTCCCAGGTGGTTGCTATGGCATTGCTAGGCAGTTGTTATTGGTATCCCAGGTCATTGCTATGGTGTTGCTAGCTGGTGCTAGGTTTGGCTAGATGGTTGCTAGGCAGTTGCTATGGTGTCCCGAGTGGTTGCTATGGTGTTGCTAGGTGGTTGCTAGGCAGTTGCTATGGTGTTGATAGGTGATGGTTACTATGGTATCATACAGGTAGGTGGTTGCTATGGTGTCCCAATATTTTTGGCTGCGTGGTGGGCCATGTCCTAATTCTTTTGGCTGCGTGCGGGGGCATGTCCCAATACTTTTGCATGTATCAGTAGATGTAATAACAGGTCACTGAGTGCTCTGTGGTGACATCATCGATTTCAGTTACAGTTTGAATTTAGTCAGTTAGGATTTGAATCTGAACTTTCCCTCAATGCATCTCTATGGCAGATTTTCATTTTTTAAACATAAATCTATTAAAAACGATAAATCGGATTGACTCCAAAAGTCATAGCGCCCCCCACAGGGTCTGCATGTTCACCGCTCCGAGCCGTATTAATCGCAGAAATGCGTGGAAGAAGCAGAAGGATCGGCAATAATAAGAAGCAGAATGAGACACAACAACACACAGGGCTTTTCAAGCACTGCATAATGAAATAAATACACAGATAAAAGAACGTCGGATAAAAGCAATACAAACAAAGCCTACAAAATATTAAAGCATAGATTTAAAAAAAAAAAGTATTTGACTAAAAGCCTTCTCAAATGGCCCACTGTCAGGCTTTGTTTGAGTGTGTGTGTGTGTTTTTCTTTTGTATTCCGTTTTAAAAAATCAACAAAACATATCCGGGGTGCCAGAACGTTTGCACATGGCTGCATGTTCGATGTGGGCAGGTGATGGACGACCCGCCGGAGGCTCTTATAAAGCTTTGGAGATGAGCTGTGCGATAATCAAAGAGCAGCTGAGGAGTGTGTACACTCCCACACACACACACACACACGCACAAATACACACAAACACACACGTGTTGACATGGACACACAGATGGACTTCTGACAGCATCTCCTGCCCTGTGGCTGCGCCAGGTGACAGACAGTCGGAGTGTGTTTAAGTCTGACTCTGTATGTGTGAGTGTGTGTGTGTGTGTGTGTGTGTGTGTGTGTGTGAGAGAGAGAGAGAGAGAGAGAGGGAGAGAGAGGCAAAGACAGAGAGATGGGCGAGTGAGAAGATGCACTGCATGGTCTGAATGATTTACTCTCACCAAACCACTGCAGGAACTTATTTATAAAACATTCGGTCCTGGAACTGGAATCTCGACCTGTTAGATCCTTGATCCTGAAGCTCTTTTGGTTTCTTCACGTGGTGACACTGCTAACAGAGAACCAGCAAAGAACCATGCGAGTTCACCAGTTAAACTAGTACTGGACCTTGATGGTATCGTTGCTTGTCCAGGAGAGTTTATTTTGAGGGAACTGTGGATCTTGTCTGAGTGCACACCCACGGTGGAAAACACTCCCACGGCGAAAAGACTCGAAGCTAATTAAGCTACTGAAGCTGTGCCCTGTGTGACCGTTAGCATCGGGGGTTAGCACTGACGCCCTTTCCCTCCTCTCCTCTGTCTGCGCCTCTTTAATTGGCCCTGGTGGAACCATCAAATAGAAAATAACAGGTTTTCGTTTTTCTCTGATGAGGTTCCTGACCTTGTTTTACAGAAACGAGTATCATCCAAAAGTCCATAAGAGGTTCCTGCAGCCTGGGGCTTCATTACGGAGACATTGGGGGGGCTCCAAAGAAGATGAATGAATCGTTAGACTTTGGTCCTTTGGTCTGCAAAGAGTGATCAACCACCACATACTGGAAGTTCTGTAGAGGAAAACTGGAACTGCTCTATTTATTCATGGTTGAATTCCAAATGATCCATTTCCAAAGATTTCAGGTTCCTAGACCAGAACTTGTGATTCAGTAACAAATACACTAAGCCGAATGCCAACAATACCCGGTCCCAGTTACAGATGATGCTTTTCCAGTTCCAAAGGCTGAAGTACCAAATACTTCTTAAGTTCCAGTTCCACTATTGAACAGTTTGCCATGTGATAAACTCTCGGTACCTTTCCGGATATCTTTATCTTACTGGACTCTTCTTGAGTCAGTAGGATAAATTTGGATTCTAACCAGGTTTCTCCGTTTCCAATTGATCCAGACACTTGATCGATATGTTGTTGCAAAGCTTAAAGCTCATTACTTCTGATTTCCTCCATGTCAGTACAAGTGGAACTAATTGGGAAATAGTTGGGGCACCCAAAAGACGTAAACCTCTGCAAGGACCAAATGTAAATCTGACATTTCTGTGAACTGCAAAGAAACAAACAAATAGTTAATCGCAAAGTTTGTGTGTGCCGAAATTTCAGGACACCTCCTGATGATCCATTAGTGTTTCTTAGGCTGCATTCACACAGCCAGTAAAGTGGCCTAACTATAATTTTCTCACCAAAAATATTTGAACAGTTCACACTCCAAACCTGACACAAATGCAGAAAAGGGCAATGCCTCACCAATGCCTCACCAGCTTGTCCAGAGCTAACCAATCAAAATCAGCAGTAACAAGCACTTCTTTAATGGCCATCTTAAAAAGGGCATCTTATTTGGCCACTTTGGTTTCTTTAAACTTCGCTTCCAAGCTTTTTTATTTTCCTTTCACACTGCAGTCACATCCTCCTGTGGCCACACTCTGCCGCTTCTTTAGGATTTTCCTCAAACACGGAGCGCAGTTCTGATAGGCGCCTTCTAATTTGTTTGCACATCGATGTCACCCCAAATGTTTATGAGGTCTGTTACTTCACTATCCCGCCCTGGCAAAATCTGATACGAGTCACATTAAGGGAAAAAATTCAGCCTGGTCATGTGAACGTAGCCTTAGTAAGTCTTTGACACCTCATTGACTTAATTGAGGAAAGCACAGCCTAATTTGACCAGGGCTGCCCAAACCTCTGTGTAGTAACATTTCTGCCTCCAACTGATTAAAGCAGGATGGAAAATCACCGAATGACTCACCGAATCGCTGCGGCTCTTGGCAGGCTGATTCCCAGTATTTGTTTTTAGCTTAAGAAAGCTTTTCCCTGAGGTACTGATTAGGTGTGTTTATGCTTTCAAGCCTCCAGACCAATAGAAACATTCTAATTAGGAATTATGGGTCAAGCCATTATAGCTGATTAGATCCTATTATTAGAGATTTCAGGTGGTGAGTGTGGCACTAATCACTGGTGATGGACTGGTGAAGGAATATTTGGTACATCTTGACATCTGGATAGCATGGTTCAAGTCCTGGGGGTGTCTTGAACTGGGTTGGGCATAACATGCAGTCTGGGGGAGGTGGACAGCCTGTCTTTTCCAGGATGGGTACTGGAGTCCACAGAGACCCTGACCAGGACAAGCAGTGATAAAACATCAATATTAGGGTATTTTTCAGATAGTAAAGTTTGGGCTCCACTGGTAACAAAACGTTTGCACTTACCCTTGACCAAGTGTTTTAAACTTCAACCACAGGTTGGAGAGTCCACATACTTATTTACCGAACTTGCAATTTTTCTTTGTATTGACCGTAAACAAATTACAAGGTGGAAATAAAAAAAAAAAAAAACACAACGGAAATGGATAAGGACGCAGGATTTACGAATCGCACCTCTCTTCCGCAGTCACCCCGAGCGCTGTTTTCGGTCACATCCGTCTCGCTGACAGCGTAATTGTTCCGAGGCACTGGCGGCCCATTTCCTTCAAGTCCGGAACAAGACTAATTCGAGTGCGTGGTGAAATGGAAAGCGGAGGTGGGAGGAGGAAGCGTCTGGTGTGAGAGGGGGGTTTAATTTCAGATCTGTATCAGAGGTGAGGTCGTAATAACCTCTTCTTTCGCACGGAGAAGATAAAGTGGACACGCCATTTAAAGGGGAGATATCTCGCTTGACCTCGACCTTTAAAATTGGTTCAGGAAGCAGAGGCTCAAAATAAAGTCACTTTGGGCCGAGCTCGTGCCTTCCTGGGACTTTGTCAGGAAAATAATTATAGTTTTGTCTCTCCACTTTGTTAATTAATTTGATCATCAGTCGTATTCAGTAATCAATTTGGCTCTGTCAGGGGCCAGGTGGGTTCAAAGGGCACCATTGGCACCCAGTGATCCACAGACCGAGCTAGGACATAATAAGTGGCAATTTGGAGGCAGCCAGTCAACCAACTGGCACATACTAGTACAAAGCGCATGGCAGGAATACCCCCAACGAGGCACCAGTCCATCTCAAAACATTGAAGGGCAAGTCATTGGCACCTACTGTGCAACTCGTCAGTTAGAGCAGACCATCCATTTACTGGCACATGATTCAAGGCAGGGGTACACCCTGGGCAAGGCACTGGTCCATCAGCCAATAGTATACAGTGCACAATCCTACCAACTGCCACCTTCTGCAACAAAGCAGTTTTTTATTAGGCAACAACACGCCAGTTTAGAGCAGACCAACCACCTAATTGCACATGGCCCATCAGCGGGTCAATTGTGCAGCCAGTCCACACAATGGCACCAACCAGATTTGGGATATATCAAGAATTTACTGAAATGGCTGGCAGTTTATCACAGGCCTGGATAGGGGGTGCTGTCGCAGTGCCGAAAGATGATCACCTCTGTCCCCCATCCCTCATTTCCAGCTCAACCAGTGACAGACAGTGTGACGGTCAACCCGGCTGAAAGGCACTTAAACTAGGGCTGTGCTACCCGAGCACCCTCGTAAAAAATTTGGTACCTTTGGTTCAAGTGGGGTGATCCATACAGTGGCACTGTGGATATGACAAGGTGTCAGAAAGCACTGACTTTGTGAAAGTGTGGATACGACATTTCAAAGGATACAGAGTGGCATTGTGGATATGGCACAGTGTCAGAAAATATTGAATTTATGAACGATTGGATAATTCTAAAATGATTTGGCATAAGCAAGGTGATCCATATAGAGTGGATTTGTGGATGTGACAAAGTGTCAGAAAGCACTGAATCAGTGAAAGACTTTAAATGTATCACAGGATACAGAGTTGCATTGTGGATATGACAAAGTGTCAGAAAACATTGAATTTGTGAAATATTGGATTATGCCTACACTAATACCATTATACAAGTAAAACATATAGAGAAACTGGCGTTAACATTTGTCACTGGGAACATTCAAAGGACATTTGGTCCCCACAAAGACAGCAGAATCGAATCCTCCAATGCGCCGATCTCAGGTGAAACGAGTTCTAATCGAAGCGAACGTCCCTCATCTCCTCTGTATAAACACACCTTGATTATCCGCGCAGGTCATGCGGCTGCCTGGCAAACAGCGCTGATGCTTATCGACCGATTCATCAGCTGAAGCCGTTCTGCAAACAGAGCCAGCCTTTGCTGACTTGCTCCTCACATTAAGATCTGTCCAGCAGATAGAAGGTTTATTAAGATGTGGAACATCATTCACATCACAGGGGGGCTTTTATTTATGCTGAAATAACCAACACTGCGGTTTTGTGCTGTGTAATGTGATTTACTGCAGAGAAGCCTTTCCTGTCTTATTTCGATTGTCGAGTAACTTCACCGGTCGTGCACAGACTTGTACACGGGTCATTTACAATTTTGGGCAAAAGTTTTAGCATCGTACAACCTCTGTAGATTCAAATATGACATTGATGCAAAGTCCAGTGCCATGGGAATTTGGCCAGAAGGCATCACTGGGACTTGTGATCACACTCACCACAGCGCATATATTCAGTTGTCAACCGAAGGCAATATTAAAGAAGTCATTGATTACTTTTTTTTTATTGAAATTAAACTTAAATAAACCCTGGAGTTGTACCTGCTCAGACTGCAGTTGCCAGATGCTGGATTTCCAGCAAAGCAATCCTTAAGCTATATGAATAAACATGAGATATTACCTCTAAACACCACTGAACTGTTGAGCTCATATTTTAAACCCATAGAATCATTCACCATGTTATAGACCCATTTGGGGGCTGCCTCTGAAACATTACACACACCATCAGGACCCTGTCACAGGCTTCCAAAGCAAGACAATCATCATCATGCTAGCTGACCGCTTTTTTGAGCAAAAACATTAGCAGTAAAAGCCTGGGGTGCCAGGGATGCTGGAGCAGTGGTTACCACTGTGGCCTCACAGTCCGACAGATTCCCAGTAATGAGGCTGCATGTATGTACCCTGGGATAGACTGGCTCACGGTCCAGGTTTGGATCCCTCCTTGGACTCTCTCAAAGTTTATCACAAATCCAAAACATTTGCTTTACTTCAGGAGCTCAGTGATTAGCAAGTCAGTGTTTCTGTAAAGGACGTCAAATACTTTGCTAAGAATCCGACGGCCCTCATCGACACCACTCCAAGGAGCCTGCCATATGTGTGAATTCTGAATTAGCATTTGTGTGGAACAAGACACACTCTCCACAGATGGTTTCCGAGGTGCTGATATCGCATCCCTGTCTCTGACGGCATACGCAAACCGTACCCCGAGGAGTTCATCTCCTTTCTTTCAGATGCACCGGCTTCCTGGCAGATCAGCGTAAATAAAAACCACAGGGTCTTTCTCCAGCGTCAATATTCTTTTATCCTTTCATCAATATCCTCCCTGCTTTGCTCTCTCTCAGTGCGGTGAATAAAGTGGAACCGAGTCCTTCTGAGAAGAACCAATCAGATATGAGAAAGATGCTGAAAACAGCAGCGATGTGGAGACGCATGAAATGGAGATAATAAAAGAGAAAAAGATGTTGCTGTTACCATGACCAGGCATGACTTCCCAAAGTGCTGGAGACTAAAGTTGGACAAATCCAAAACTGGAATACAGGACCAAAAACATGCCATTCAAAAGCAGAGGGGATAAATATTGGCCATTCAAGAGATGCTGGTGACAAAGTCAAGCATTCTGTATTTCAGAGGGAATAAGAAGCATTTCAAAAAGTGGTGGAAGCACATAGGAGGGCAAATTCAAAAAGCAAGAATTATCGGGACAAAGCCGTGCATTTCCAGAAGTGATAGGGACAAAAACAATTGGGTATTTCAAAAACTTGATATTGATTGGTTTTGTGTTTGGGATGATATTGATTATTGATTAGTGTTGGGTTTGGGTTTATGTTGATTGATTGGTGCTGGGTTTGGGGTAATAGCGATTGGTGTTGGTTTGGGGTGATACTGATTATTGATTGGTGTTGGGTTTGAGGGGATATTGATTACTGATTGGTTTTGGTTTTGAAGTGGTAATGGTTGGGGTTGGGTTTGGGGTGATATTTATTGGTGATAGGTTTGAGGTGATATTGATTGGTGATGGCTCTGGGGTGATATCGATTGGTGTTGGGTTTGAGATAATATTGATTGCCGTTGGGTTTGGGCTGATATTGATTGGCAGTGAGTTTGGGGTGATATTGATTTGTGTTGGGTTTGGGGTGATATTGATTATTTATTGGTGATAGGTTTGAGGTGATATCGATTGGTGATGAATTTAGGGTGATATTGATTATTGATTGGTGTTGGGTTTGGGTTGATTTTGATTGGTATTGATTTAGATGTGATATTGATTGGTGATGGCTCTGGGGTGATATTGATTGCCGTTGGGTTTGGGCTGATATTGATTGGCAGTGAGTTTGGGGTGATATTGATTTGTGTTGGGTTTGGGGTGATATTGATTATTGATTGGTGTTGGATTTGGGCTGACATTGATTAGTATTGGTTTTGAGGTGATATTGATTTGTGTTAGGTTTGGGATGATATTAATTATTTATTGGTGTTGGGTTTGGGGTGATATTGATTGGCAGTGTGTTTGGGGTGGTATTGATTAGTGTCAGTTTTGAGGTGATATTCATTTGTGTTGGGTTTGGGGTGATACTGATTATTGATTGGTGTTGGGTTTGGGGTGATTTTGATTGATGGTGGGTTTGGGGTGATCTTGATTAATTGACGTTGGGTTTGGACTTATATTGATTGATTGCTGTTGTGTTTGAGGTGATATTGATTGGTGTTTGTGAGGGAGGAATTGATATTATTGCAATATATCCATAAAATCTGGCTTCTTGTGAACGGTTTCTGATTTTGTCTCTCTCTCTCTCTCAAGCCTAAGCTCTGTGTTTTGATTCTCTAGAGCTGGGCTGTGCTCTGCTGAGTGTGTAAGTGTGGAGTTATTAGCATGCCGCAGCACAAACTCAATCAAGCTTTGTCTCGTTTAACCCAGAAATTTTGTCCCTTTTGTTTATCCGCATTCCGAGATTGCAGGGTGAAAAAAATAAGGAATGTACATCAGCGTTTATTGTAGCTTGGGGATAATTGGCAATTACTGCCCATATGTTTGTTTTCTCTCTTGCTCTGTATCTTGTCCACACACACACACACACACACACACATACACATACACACTTCCACGAGGAGTCAGTTCAGAATATAGATGGAAGTTTGATGGAGAAGTAACAAGCAGAGCACAAACCTTAATCGATATCACCCCAATCACACAATTTCAGTACATTTCATCACTGGCTATATAAAATCAGTAAAGTCGCATTAATCTTCGCTCTATTCAAACTCATTACGGTTTCATCACGTCGCATCAATAGCTCCTAATGAGGAACAAAGGAGAAAATGAAGGCCGGCTTCCACCAGGTCCTGGAGCAACACCAACTGTGATTTACTGATTAAGGAATTCATCTTTTATTTAATTCATTAGTCAATAAATAAAGCTTGAATGAAAGACCCCATTTCATGCCTCGGTAATGTGTGTCACGAAACAAATTACAAAGTTAAAATTATAGCATTAAAAATTATAGCTATTAACCTTCCTCATCAGTGGAGGACTAAAATAAAACAAAGTCATTCAATTTTATCGTTCATTCATTGTCATTCCTGCTTACTAAATCCAGTGTAGATGTGGGGAGAACATACAAATTGAACACAGGTCAGAGTAGGGCCAAAGTAGGAAAAAAACTAAAAAAAACTTGCTGCTTAATTCAAGTAATACATGTGAATCATATAAGAAGTATTCAAAGCAAATCAACATTTTTTAAAGCTTAAAAGTAAAAAGTGTTATGTTGAGCTTGTAGTGTTCTAACATATTATCAAAGTGCCAGAAACAAGCATAAACAGTGAATATCATTAATATGCTCCCTTTGTGTGTAATCCCCGCGAGAGATTTCGATTCCCTTAGGACTAAAAAGATCACAGCCACGCTCGAACCTCTCAGACAAAACATCGACTCATCATGTGCTTTCAGCTCCCATCACAAAGCTCGGCTTTGGCATCTTCGGCGTCTTCGGTTTCTGTAATCTTTTAAGAAAATAATCCTCGGGTTGAAGGGTGTGTGGGTGTGTGTTTGTTAGAAGAAGACGCGTTCATCAGAGGCAAGTTCATCAGAGGAAAGACGCCGACATCGACTCGCCGAACTTCTGCGGAGATGTTAATCATATATCATGTTAAAACAGCGTCAAAGATTCAACCAGTAATTATTGATTAGAGGAGCTAAGCTGAGTCAGGACCAAACGAATATCATCCGTGACTGAACGATTCAGTGATTCAATCCCTATCTCACTGAAGGACAGGAACGAAGCTGAGTCCTGACGGAATGATTCAGTGGTTCAAACTCATACACACTGTAGTAGAGAAGTGAATCTGAGTCATGACCAAACGATCCCCTGCCGCAACCAGACACTGATTCAGTGATTCAAATCATACACACCGAATGAGAGAAGTGGATTTGAGTCATGACCAAATGATTCCCTAATTCAAGTTGACACTGATTCAGTGATTCAAACTCATATATACTAAATGACTGAGTCATGCCCAAGCGATTTGTCGATTCAAACAGATGCTGATTCAGTGATTCAAACCCTTACACATTGAATGATAGAGAAATGAATCCGAGTCATGACCAAGTGACTCACTTATTCAAGCCCTTAATTTTTTATTTAGAGAGTAACGTATCTCTGAGTCACTGACTAAAACAGAAACTGAATGACAGAGAAGTGAATCTGAGTCATGACCAAGCGATTCACTGATTCAAGCACTTCCTATTTCACCTAGAGTTCAATGTGTCTGAGTCATTCCCAAATGATTCACTTAATGAAACACACACACACACTCAGTGAATGGTAGAGAAGCTAATCCGAGTCATGATTGAGTGATTCACTAATCAAATGATTCACTGATTCAAACACATACAGACAGTGAAAAGTTTAGAAGCGACGGATACTGAATGATACTGAAGTGAATCTGTCGCTCCTAAACCTTTCACTGTGTGTATGTGTTTGAATCAGTGAATCATTTGATCATGTCTCAGAGATATGTTACTCTATAAATAAAATATTAAGTGGTTGAATAAGTGAGTCACTTGGTCATGACTCAGATTCATTTCTCTATCCTTCAATGGCTTTGAACCACTGAATCAGTGTCTGCTTCTATCAGCAAATCGTTTGGTCATGACTCAGTCACTTCATTGTCAGTGAGTAAGGGGTCGAATCACTGAATCAGTTTCTGCTTTAATCAACAAATCCTTTGACCATGACTTAGATTCACTTCAATATCATTCAGTATCATGGTCAAACGATTTGCTGATAGAAGCAGACACTGATTCAGTGGTTCAAAGCCATTGAATGATAGAATAATGAATCTGAGTCATGACCAAGTGACTCACTTATTCAACCACTTAGTGTCTTGTTTAGAGTGAAACGTATCTGGGTTATGGCCAAACGATTCACTGATTCAAACACACATTGAATGACAGAGAAGTGAATCTGAGTCATGACCAAGCAATTCACTGATTCAAGCACTTCATATCTGATCTAGATCGCAACGTATCCAAGTCATCATTAAATGATTCACACACACACACACACTGATTTGTATGTTTGAACCATTCAGTGATTCAGACTGACTCATTTTCAAACTGAATCACTTTACTGAATCAAACTGATGTTCACCCTCCTGTTTAATTTCGCTAAAACTGTTTCACTTTAAACGTTTGCTTTTTATACACATTATTTTTGTAAGGATATACAAAGTTAGACTTCCTGAAGGTTCTTCCTGTCAATCTTCAGTTCGAATTTGATCAGGCCTCGGGTTTTATCCACGGGGGACTATTCAAAGGGCCAGATGTTCTCCCTCTCTCTCTCCCTCTTACGCTAACGCCATCCTGACACCTGCGTATCTGACGTTTTATCACTCAGAGTGGCGAGGTAAACAAAAATAGCGCGGCGCAGCAGGACGAGCCTCGTCGATCAGCATTCATTACTTCCCAATTGCTTCCCATATGGTTCCTTCCCTATTTATTCTCCCTCTGCGTCTCCGGTCTCGCCTCACAGATTCAGCATAGGTTCTGAGTTTCAGTTCCTGCTGACTCATCTGGAGTGAGGAGGTGGAGCCCGGATGCCAGGGCACGTCCGCGCCCTTTCAGTGGACCTTTCGGTGCTCGGGTCTGGTGGATCTTTCGTGGTGCGATTAGGAAACGTGTTGGATAACTAACGTTGCTGTATCGGTGTCATGTTTCTGATTGGCTGATTACTTTTTGAAACGAACCAGAAACCTGCTGGTAGAACCCGTAAATCGCCTGGAGGCATCCCCAGGGAAGTTTGGGCATATTGCCAGTCAGTAGTTGGTGCCATAGTGCCGTCGTCGGAAAAATAAGCTCTCGATAAGCTGGTAAAGCAGAATTAGATGTAGTTAAAGAAATCATGCCAGGAGGTGATTGGAAACATTCTATAAACAAGAGTGCCAAAACTTTTTCACAAGGCTCTCATATTCAAAAAAAAAGATCGAACCTTTAAATACCCATTAAATAAAGACCTACGTGCAGCACGTATTAAAAACGAGCATTTACTAAGAGGGTATGTAGGTCAGGTTAGATGTTATCAGCGGATTAACCAAAAGGAAGCCGTACACACTCACACACGTTTGTTTTCCTATCATAGTGGGAACTTTCCATTGATATAACATTACCATAGCTAATGAAAGCTTCGCCTGCATTTCCAATTAACCGTAACCTCAGTAGCTGAAAGCTATTTTTTTTTACCTATTTAGATTTTCTTCTCAATGTCCCCACAAAGTAATAAATGTCAGATTGCTGAATCCTTGCGGACACATCTGGTCCTCGCAATGATATGTAAACCTGACCGGCACACACACGCTTATTTCTGAAGGGTGTTCAACAATGGAATGTTTCAACGCTTCTGAGATCAAAAGCACTGGCGCTCTGCACTCTATCACCAGACCGGAATCAGGCCCAGCTTTATGGCTCTGTGTGTGTGTGTGTGTGTGTGTGTGTGTGTGTGTGTGTGTGTGTTGTCGTCCCTGGTTCCTTTCGGCTGAACGTGGTTTTAATAAAGGTGAAAGGAATAAGAATCAGCTGTGGGCTCACACACACCATCCATCTCTCTGTCCCTCTGTATAGGGTACAGGCAGGTTCCTCCTCAGAGGTTTTTGGGGTGGGCTGACTCTTCTAAGAGGAACCTTTCTTATTTGAAGAACTAGTTCCATCTCTGAATAGATTTCCATTAGATAAGCAAGCGTTGTTACGTTATATGGTCTCAGACAGGACACCGCATTTGTTCTTTGGGGGTTTTGGCTATTTGTGGAACCATTACTACTTGAAGGACCTTCTGCAGTTCCTAAACAGGTTGTACTTGGGATTTCAAGGTTTCCTTGTGGAGAGAAACCAAAGTGCATGCACTGTACAGGTGTTATTCTTTCTTGGATTTGGTTCCTTATTGGTACTTTGATCACTGCTGTTTTATCATAGCAGGTGCAACCGTTCTACTTGAGGACCCCTTGGCACCTTCTAAAGAGGATCTGTTTGGGATTTTAAGGGTTCCTGCGAGGATTGGAAATTAATTGGTTGCCATTTTTAAACTGTGCATTGTGCAATCTTAGAGTTCATCATTGGTTCACCTTGTTAATGGGTTCTACTTTTAATTTCGAGGGGTCTTGCTAGAGAAGCCAGCTATATCCTGGAAAATGCTGGAGTTCCTTATTGGTTTTTCATACTGTACAATACTCATTTTGATGGTTGGCCATTCTGCTTGGAGCCATTTCTGCTATACCAACCCTCTGCAGTCCATAAATGGGTTCCACTTGGTGACGTAAGGAGTCCTCGTGGAGAGAAACAAAAGAACACGCCCTGTGCATGTGTTATTTTTTCTTGGAGTGGGTGCCATATTGGTACTTTTGGTGTTTGATCACAGTAGGTGCAACTGTTCTACTTGAGGAGCCCTCAGCACCTTCTAAAGAGGACCTGTTTGGGATTCTAAGGGTTCCTGCAAAGACTGCTGGCTGGAGCTTGGAAATTAATTGGTTGCCATGAGAAAACGGTGCATTGTACACAGTTGCACAGCATTCCCATTGGTTCTTTGGATGTTAGTAAATCTAGGTGGAAGATTTTCTACTTAAAGAACTTCCGTCACCTTTTAAATCGGTTCTGCTTTTTATTTCAAGGGCTCTTGCAAGAGAATTCGACTGTAACACTGACAGTGCTCCGAGATTGGGTTTCTTGTAGGTTCCTCATACTGGATATACTCATTTTGGTTGTTGGCCATTCTGCTTGGAACCATTTCTACTAGAAGAACCCTCTGCATTTTGTAACTAGACATTTTGCACTTTGACATTTAAAACATTACATTGCCTGGAATTCAAATTGCTGGTACTTCATGGGCTCTGAGTTCAGGTACCTCATGGGGTAGTTGGGTGTTTAATCATTCTAGTTTGAACCATTTCTAGTAGAGAAACCATCTGCAGTTCCTAAACCGGTTTCACTTGGTGTTTTAAGGATTCCAGGTGGAGAGAAACCAAATAACATGCAATGTACACGTGTTACTCTTTCTTGGGTTCGGTTCCTTATTCGTACTTTGAACGTCTGATCATAGCAGGTACAACCGTTCTACTAGAATAGCCCTCAGTACCTTCTAAAGAGGATCTGTTTGGGATTTTTAAGGGTTCCTGCTAGGACTACTAGGACTACTTGAGGAGCTTTCCGCACCTTCTAAATGTGGTCCGTTTGGGATTTTAAGGGTTTCTGCAAGGACTGCTGACTGGAACCTGGAATCTGAGATTTGGTTCCTTGTGCGTTTCTCATGCTGTTTATACTTATTTTTGTGGTTACTTGGAAACATTTCTACTGGATGAACCCTATGCAGGTTCCAAATAGGTTCCACTTTAAATGGCTGGATTTTAAATGGTTGGTGGATTCCACCAACCATTGTGGGTCCTTTGTGTGTTCCTCTTGTGGTAGTTTGGTGTTTAACCATTGTAGATGGAACCATTTCTACTTGAGGGACCTTTTCCTCAAACAAACAAACCTCACAGAACGCTTTTGAATGTCTGACAGGTGGAACCACCTCCGAAGGTGCTCTACAAGCCTGAAGGATCTACAGAGGTTCTCCGCTGCAGGAGACGAAGCCTCTTAACAGCGAACACATACATCTCTCCTTTGAAGTTGGATCGTCTTTGAATTCGTGACGTCACGCGTCTCCGCGCTCTCCGCGTCGCGCGCGCCTCCTCCGTGGAATCAGTAGGACTCGGCAGCGCTCGCGGGCGGACCTCGCGTCGCATGCGCGTGCTGCACGCCGGAGCTGGAGTGATGCAGAGGACGATCAGATGCCGGACCATGTAGCAGAAGAAGCGGGCACGGATTGGTCGGGAACAGGAACTGTGGATGCGCTGGAACGGGATGACGAACGAGAAACTTTGAAGAGGCTGGCGCGCGCGGTGAGTGGGCTGCACGCGCTCCGGACGGAATTAAATGGCTTTTGAAGGTGCAATAATTAGAATAAGGATCTTCGGGGAGTTAGGTCAGGACGGTTGTCGTTTAGAATTAATCTTCCTTTTGCACGTATCTGGGTTCTTCACGTGCTCTACAAAGAACTTTAGCTCCAGGTTTTTTGTAAAAAATAATTTATAGTCGCGTTTTTATTTTGGAAGGTCCCTTAAGTCCAGATCGTTAAGATTTCTGAGATCTTTAGATCAATTAGAGCAATCCAGCCAAAGTCGCTTACACAATACCCCAAATTAATTCAAATGTGCGATCCTGGATCCATCCTAAAGCTCCTCCAAGGAACGAATGACAATAACTGAGTTTAAAATGAATAAACATTTAATTAGAGCCGCTTAGGCAGGATTTGTAATGGGTGTTTTGGCTGAATCTTCTTTCTGAATAAGCTGCACTTGGAATCTGTAAGGCTTCCTCTGAGAAACAAGCTGAAGAACCCTTTAACATCAATGAATTAAAATTTCTAAACGTGAATAATACATGTTAAATAAGGCACCACATGGGTTCTTTGAGTGGTTGATTGATCTAGGTGGAAACGTTTCTACTGATGGAACTGACCTCCAATTCAGATTGGCGCTCTAAGTCCTGCAAATGGAATTGAATTAATTGAAATGGGTAAACCATGCATTCGTTTCTCAGATAAGGTTTTTCAGAGGTTCCTTCGTGATTTGGCTATCCTTGTTGGAGCCGCTTCTATTTGACAAACCTCGAATCCCAGATCATGGTAATATTTACAGCAATATGTTATATAATACTGATGGCTTTGCTTCAGATTAATGTTGAACGTTCTTCAAGGGTTGCTCTCTCCATTGTGGTGAGAACCATTTCTACAATTAAAACCTTCTAAAAGACATTTCGGTTGGCTGATTAAAATGTAAATATGACCTACCAGGAGGAACCTTACGGTTCCCAGATTACACCTTGGTTTGTCCTAGTGGGGGATCCAAGCAGAACCAATTTAAATCAGTAACTTCTCAGGATCTTTATATTTTCCAGAAATTTCTTCAAGCAGAAATGGTTCTATCTGAAACCTTTAACTGCTTGGACCACCAAATAGAGCAGTGAATCCATTTTAATATTCAAAGTTCCTAAATGAACCCCAGAAAAAGGTTTTTATTTTTTTTCAAGAACCAATTTAAAAGCTACTCAATGCACACTTGAAGTAAGAATGGTTCCACCGGGAACTGGTTTCCATCCAAGGCACACTGGAGGAAAATATTTTAAGTATACAGTCTTGTTCATGAGGTCTTGTGCTATGATTGTTACCGTATTATCGTTATGACTTACTTGCCCTGGCTTTACTTTATATGGAACATGAAGAGAGTCAGATCATACCATACTTCTGATAGAGCTCAATAAACCCGGCTACTATAATTTTTACCTATGGCATTACCATATGATTTGCAATTGGCTTAAAAAGCTATGTAAATAAAATAAACGCTGGGATTTGAATGTTTTACGATGATTTTCTTTTATATAATTACATGTTATATAATGACTTCTGTGCCACTAGAAGGTTTTGCATTAAATGGTTTTATTAGTAGCACGTCTAAAACAACATGCTTATGTATCAGTGGGATGCGGTATTCGGATTGCATGGACTTTTCAGTACAAATCCGATCAACATCTGTTCGCTTTAACATCAGAGGTCTTAAGAATTATAATACGAAATAAAAATCCGTCTTATACTCATCTAATTCACGCCTGAATGACAGAAAACTAGTACGAGCGAACACCTGCGACACCTGTTGACAGAAAAGAGAATCGCAGTCTTAAAAAACATAAGCCATGGTCGCCTAATTAATATTATTGTTTAAAATAAAACACTCTCTGCTAGGTACCACTATGCGACTTCAGTAATGTCCTGTCAGAGTCCAAACAGGAGGTAATGCGTATCTGTGTTAATGTACACCTGCTAGCCAATCAGAAGCGAGTACTGTAATGTGGTGATCACAACCGTAGATAAAATTTCAGATCATGTTTGTTATGCTCATTAACGTCAAAGTTATGTGTTATAAACGCTAATAACACTAAAACTGCTTTGTGGAGTAATGTGTCCTCGTTGGCGTTCCATAGAGTAACGGAGCTCCGCGGACATCGTGGCGTTTGATCTCACTTAAAATTACGCTTTTATATATTTCATAAACGCCATATCGATTGCGTTTTTAAATCTCTGAAGATGTTGGTGTTTGATTATAAACCAGCTTTTTTGTGCGTGAGAGAAACTACTTCCTGCAAATGGAAAGTAGACCCAATCGGCTGAAGAGCGCAAGCGCGGAGGGATACCGCACTGCATACTACAGTCCTATGCAGTAGGGGAGCCGTTAGGATGCGCACTGTTTCCGTGTACTACTTAGTAAACAGTACGTATGCACTCGGAACAGAAAGAGAGGGAGAGAGCTACAGATTGAAGGAACGAGGCACTGTATTCGCTCGTGCCCGTCGAGGAATCGGCTCGCGCTACAATGTGCCAACTGGGAACTTTTAAACTTGATGAAAAGCCACCGAATCAGGAACCATAGAGCTGGGAAAGGTACCGGAGAACTTTATATAATCTAAAAACCAATGGTTTATGAACTTTTAGCTCCATGAAGAAAGTTTTCTCCATGTTGGATTTATAATTATAGGTTAGGAATGTGTCCGCTTTTTTTATAAAATGCATTTGGTTTGATTTCCTCCGTTTGTTTTTGTTTTTTTATTCCAACGTCTTGCTTTTGGTGGTTGTTTAAATGTAAGAATGTTTCGGTAAGCTTCTGCGGGCTTTGTTTGAACATGCATGCATGCATCTGGCGCAGGGAGATGAATAGGAACGGGGCAGAACGGAGGGGGATGGGGGTCTGAATTCAACCCAAAAAATTACTAAAAACTCTAAAAAGAGAGAAGGCTTTGCTTTCGGAGCTGAGGTTTATAGAAGTGTCGTCCAGTAGGGCTTGAAAAGTCCCGGATTTATAAATATGCGGCTTCTTCTTAGTACCTGTTTTTAGATCTTTTCGTTAAGGTCTTTCATTAAGGTCCAACTTTTAGAACTGTTCTAAAACCTAATTTATTTATTACTCGACTATTTCCTGCCATGGTGTTATTCAAGGGTAGCTTTATATCTAAATGTAAAATGTAGGTTTTCAAGTTTTTCAGCTTTGGTTCTCTTGGTAAAGGTCCAACTTTTTGAATTCAGAATGGACTTTTTACTTATTATATAACATTTATAATATTTCTGGATATTTTTAACCTTTATAGACATAGTTATATTTAGTCCAATCGAATGACACTATTTTAGTCCTGCTTTTCATTCAAAAATGTAATATTTACAGATTAAAAAACAGTCGATGAATTATTTATTATTATAAATTGATTATTTATTTTAATTTTACTTTTTTATGCATGTACATGTATTTCTGTTTTAATTGCCTTTATTTGACTTGTTTTTACGTAAAAATCTGATATTCTTAAACCCAAATTATTTAACTTCTATAGTCTGTATTAATTACTCCTTTGTTTCTTTAGTATTCATAAATGTTTGGACATTTTATGAATCTTTAAAAACACATTTTTAGTCTAGCTTTTAAGGAAGGTCCAACGTTTTAAATTCCTGAATGTTTTAATTATATATTTTTTTGTCTACATTTTTATTTATTTATTAAAGTACAGATTTGAAAACATGGGACGTTCTTGGGCCCAACAGTTTGAATTTCTAAATACTGTTTTAATTATTACTTGATTTATTATAATAATCTTTAATTTCCTTCCTGTTTGATGTACTGACGCACTTAGTCGGTTTGGCACCTGGTTTATCCAAACATATCTAAAACAAACTTTTTTCAACTCAAAAGACTAAAGAAGTCCAAAGACAGGTCATAGACCATACACCAGGGTGTGTTAGAGCTTGACTTTTGTTAGACGTTTTTTTTGTTACCATATCAAAGTGTTACCGCGTTCGGCTCATCAAAGCATCGGTGTTTGCTCTGAATTTTGTGGTCAGTCGTGGGAAAGTTTCAATGACATCTATGTCTGAAGCCTCAAAGCCCCATCTTATGGAGCACCAATGGGGACAAGGCTTTTAAGATTGAGACATTTGCTGTAGCTTGGTGTTTAGATCCAGACCCTTTCATGCTAGACAGAGCTTATCTGTGAGGAATGCAAAGTTCCAGGCCGAACACGGGCGTAAAAGATTAAGAAACCTAAAACAACCCGTGGAATGTCAGTATAATTGTACACATCTAGGGCAAATGCTTCCATCGTCCAGCCTGAGCCGCCGTTAATCATTGACGACGGAGTTCCGCCGAAGCCTGTTGTGACTACCGAGGCTGAAAATAACAGACAGGCAGGAAACTCCATTCAGCTTGCTAGTGTGCTAGGCTAGCTGGTCAGATTTATGAATGCTGGAACCAGCAGGAATATCCACAGCCTTGCTGTTTGCCCTGTCTTAGACGATTTCAAAGTCTGTAATGCATAACTGGTGTGTGAGACAAAAGAAATTTGAAGGGTTTGCACATGTTCTCAATCCTTGTAAAACCGTCCCTCTAAGCCATTTGCCCTTCTCCCCCCCCCGCAGGTGGTTTGGTGACGAGTGCTCTGCGACCATGCAGGACCGGGCGACCTCGCTGCTGGTGCTGCTGCTGCACCTCCTGTGCTGCTGCACCCGAAGCCGCGGGCTGGAGGCCAAGCCCGTCCCACAATTCACTCAGCCTAGCTACAACGCCACCATCTTTGAGAATTCTGCTGCTAAGACCTACTTGGAGGGCCCCGTCAAGATGGGCGTCTACAACACGGACCCTTCGTGGGAAATACGGTACAAAATCGTGTCGGGGGACAACGAGAACCTTTTCAAAGCCGAGGAGTATCAGTTGGGGGACTTTACCTATTTGCGGATAAGGACCAAAGGAGGCAGCAGTGCCATTCTTAACCGGGAGGTCCGGGACCAGTATTTGCTTACGGTCAAAGCTGTGGAACGGGCCTCAAACGCCGAAGCCCGAGCCCGGGTCAGGGTTCAGGTACTGGATACTAACGACCTGCGGCCGCTCTTCTCGCCCACGTCCTACAGTGTGTCATTGCCAGAGAACACGGCGATCCGGACCAGCATCGCCAAGGTCGCGGCGACGGATGCGGACATCGGTACGAACGGAGAGTACTACTATAGCTTTAAGGATGTGACAGACATGTTTGCTGTCCATCCCACCAGCGGGGTGGTCACGCTCACCGGGAAGCTTGATTACACCGAAAAGAAGCAGCACGATTTGGAAATACTGGCCGTGGACCGCGGGATGAAGTTGTATGGGAGTAGCGGCTTCAGCAGCATGGCTAAGCTAACGGTACGAGTGGAGCAGGCCAACGAGCATGCTCCGGTCATCACCGCTGTCACCCTGGCACCTTCGGATGCGGACAAGGACCCGACGTATGCCCTAGTGACTGTCGAGGACGACGACCAGGGAGCCAATGGGGAAATAGCGTCTTTGAGCGTGATCGCCGGAGACCCGTTACAACAGTTCAGGACCATGAGGACCAGTCCGGGCAGTAAGGAATACAAAATTAAAGCCATGAAGGACGTGGACTGGGACAGTCAACCGTATGGATACAACCTGACCTTGCAGGCTAAGGACAAAGGAAGCCCGATGCAGGTGTCCTCCCCCAAAATCGTCCATATTACATCTCCGCAGTTTAAAGTGGGGCCTCCCAAATTCACTCGGCCTGTTTTTAGGGCTAACGTAAGTGAATTCGCTCCACTACACACCCCGGTTGTCTTGGTAACAGCCGTGCCCAAATATCCCCAGCTCAAGTATGCATTCAGGCAAAAATCAGACAAGGTTCCCTTCGCGATCCATCCAGACACGGGTTTAATCACGACCGGAGGACCCATCCGCGCCGACTATTTACCCCGGTATGAATTAGATGTTGTTATCAGTGAGAGAAAAGCAGCGGCTAAAGTTATCATTGACGTGATTGACGTGAACAACAATGCCCCAGAGTTTGAGCAGTCCTCTTACAAGGCCAGCGTTGACGAGAACACGCCTGTAGGCACCAGCGTGCTCAAGGTGAGAGCCACAGATTTAGATGGGGGTGAGAACGGCTATGTGACGTACAGCATTGCTAATATAAACCCCCAGCCTTTCGCTATCGACTACTTCACTGGCGTCATCAGCACCCAGGAGCAGCTCGATTACGAATTAATGCCGAGGATTTACCACTTGCGGGTACGCGCTTCGGACTGGGGGGAACCCTTTCGGCGCGAGGTGGAGACGCAGGCAACGATCACCCTGAGCAATCTGAACGATAACAAGCCCCTGTTTGAAACCGTGGACTGCCAGGTGACCGTGCCGAGGGACCACGGGACCGGAGAACAGATCACGACCGTGTCCGCCATCGACGCGGATGAGCTCCAGCTGGTCCGCTACACGATAAAAGCTGGGAACGACCTGGATCTTTTTGAGCTGAACCCCAACTCGGGTGTGCTGTCGCTCAAGCGGTCACTGAGTGAGGGCGAGGCTGCGAAAATGTCCTTGCACAGCTTGCGGATCATTGCCAGTGACGGCGACCACGTGACTCCACAGATGTTCCTGAACATCACCGTCGTCACGCCGCGTAAACCAGTCCAGGTCAAATGCGTCGACACCGGCGTGGCCACCATGTTGGCCGAAAAGCTGCTTCAGGGGAGCAAAATCCACAGCCAGGTCGAACCTGATGAGAACTTCCTGGACATCCACGCTGTCAACCGGTTCACTCCACAGTTCTCGGAGTTGTTCCCAAGTGTAGTCGAGGTCAGAGAGGACCTTCCGGTAGGGGCTCGGATCGTCCATTTGAGCGCTTCTGACTCTGACAGTGGTTTCAACGGGAAACTCGTTTACGTCATATCAGGAGGCGACACCGAAAGTCGGTTCGTGGTCGACATGAATGACGGTTGGCTCAAGGTTTACGCTCCGCTCGACAGAGAAATGTCAGACCATTATACTCTTAACGTTACCGTGTACGACCTCGGAATACCTCAGAAGTCCTCGTCACGCCTGCTGGACGTCAAGGTCACGGACGCTAACGACAACAGTCCCCAGTTTCTTCAAGACACGTATTCGGTTGAAATTGGCGAGAACGCAGCTGTGGGGGCCGAAGTAATTCACGTTGAAGCCAAGGACAGAGATCTGGGAGAAAACGGCGTGGTCAAGTACTCTATTCTGGCAGATGTCGATCAGTTCATGATTGATGAGGATACGGGAGTGGTTAGGGTCAAAAAGCCGCTTGATCGTGAGGTCCAGCCGGAATATGTTCTCATGATTGCAGCTCGTGATCAGGCCACTTCGGAACCTCAGCTGGTATCGACGGTGTTGCTTAAGATCACGCTGGACGACGTTAATGACAACCCTCCAAAATTCATTCCTCCGAATTACCGGGTTCGGGTGCGAGAGGATCTGCCCGTGGGTACCGTCATCATGTGGCTGGAAGCCCACGATCCCGACCTGGGCACATCGAGCCAGGTACGGTACAGCCTGGCGGACAGCGGAGACGGGAAATTCGAAGTGGACAAGCTGAGCGGTGCGGTCCGGATCGTTCAGAGCCTGGATTATGAGAAAAAGCAAGTGTACAGCCTCACGGCAAAGGCCAAGGACAAAGGCAAACCGATTTCACTATCGTCGACCTGCCACATCGAGGTGGAGGTGGTGGACGTGAACGAGAACATGCGCCGACCGGCGTTTCCAGCGTTCGTGGATAAGGGATTTATCAAGGAGGACGCGCAGATCGGAACGTCCGTCATGAGATTGACGGCCCAGGACGAGGACGCAGGACGAGACGGCGAGGTTCGGTACTCGATTCGGGACGGGTCCGGTCTGGGGATCTTCGCTATCAATGAAGAAACTGGTGAGTCTTTTGTGAAACCAATACTTTTGCTTGAGTTTGACTCCTGATTTGAGCAAATGTGGCGATGTTGGGGAGTTTGGTTTGAAGGGCGACTTCAAATCGCCAGTCAGGTGTGTCGGATGACACTGGGTTGTGAGACAGAAATGATGGCGGGAACAGATGGAGCAGCTGTCTCTTAGAATTGTAAACATTCCTAGTAAGTTGCCGTGCTCTACCCCCACCTTCTTGTCAGCCCTCCCCCCTTTTCTTCTCTTTCCTTCAGTGCTCTAAGCCGTTTCAATCTGTGTTTATGATCAAGGTATCTGGGCCAGCGCTAACCACGGTTTGAGCCCCTGTTCGCTGGTAACGCTCTGTAAAGGATCAGTTGGTGGTTGAATCAAAACATATTTCAGTTTCAAGATGTGGCCTCATTATCACCGCTCGAGGAATGTATTTATACCTCTCTCAGCCGGTCACGGGCCCTGCGAGCACCTGTGCCAAAAAGATTAAATTAGCAGTCTGGAATTCCGGCCGTCGCGCGAGGGTTGGACGCAGATGTGCCTGCCTGCCCGCCTGCCTGCCCACCCAGCTCGGGCCTGCGCTGAATTGCTAATTTGTACGTTAATGTGGGCTTTTTGCCTCTTTTGAAACGTGTTTCTACACCGCAGCATACATAATTAATGCACAAATGGGTCTGTGGAATTGTTATACATAAAACATTAGGGTTTTTTCCCCTTCTACCCACATGGTGCACTTCTGCAGAAGTTCTCCTTAACTTAGCTTGTATTAAATTAAGAGTTCGTTTAGCTGAAAGGTGGTGCAGGACACTTCATTACGGAGGGGAAATTAGACGTGGCTGCTAGAGTTGCCTGTAGGGAAATCTCACTTTGTGCGGTGGTAAATTTAGCGTGACAGGATGCGCCGGTGCTTCCCCCCTGCCTGACCGCCTGCCAGTCACTACCGAGCCTGCCCCGGTCTTCTGCCTGTTATATTTTTTGGAGTGGAAAGGGTAACGCATGCTAACACATCGCGACGAATAAAGGATCTCGTGGAAAACGTTTGATCCGTTGTAGTACCCATGTGAGATCGATTTGGACTTGGCTGCAGATCGAGCGTGAAGGGCTCGCCAGGAAAATTAACCCTTGCGGATGCAGAACTCTTTTGTAGTATCCAGTCATCAGTCCTTCCTCCACTGTGTCCCCGGCTGCCTGACAGATTTCATCTTGATATATTTAGCCAGTCATGACACCCGATCAGTCTTCAACCCGCAAAGATGGAGGTCACCAGGGCATGACCTGGACTTCTGCCCTCATTGACCTCAGCGGTCTGCGGGTGTCAGCAGGGTCGGGATTGTGTTCCACCAGGCTCCATTGTTGTCGATCACGACGAGGGCTGGTGGCTAAATAAATGGGGGTTGTAAACGTTATGGGATATGACTCTGTGAACGGTAGTGATTACATTTCAAACGGGTTGAACAGCTGAGACGGTCTCAGGACTCAAAACGTCATTGGCCACCTCAACACAAGTGGCATCCTCAGTATTGGGGTATAAGCCATGTCGCTTCTGGTCCTGGTTAGGGTGACTTGAGGGTGACTTTTTCACACTGGACAAGTTCTGCAAGTCTCACCTGGAATTCAATCCCAGGCCCCCAAGGATGGCCATTTCCAGACTCTGGGTCTTACCACTGAACCAGGAGCTTTAACAGCTACCGCCACATCTGCTTTGAGATATTACCTTTGCCTGGTGAGCAAGCCGGGCAAAAGCTCTCAAGAGAGAGGCATTTGGCATTCCGTGAGATCCTGTTTGACGAAATCAAACCCTCGGAGTATCTTTAAACAGTCACTTCGAATTAAAGCAGTCATTAAGCCAGAACCAAACCAGCAAACAGGATGGCACAGTTGCCAGGGGCCACTAAAATCCCCTCCTCCTCTAGTCTGGTCTGGTCTGGTCGCATATGGGCTTGGTTAGACGCGCTGCACCTTTGAAGCTTCGCTCGCCCGCCCGCCTGCCTTCAGCGAGGGGGGACTGTGGAGAAGGAATGCCCCTGGGAGAGAGCGTCGTGCAGTTCCAGTACTGCTCCAGCTTAATGCTAGCCTTAGTCGCATCTGTGGCTCTATTGCGTGCTGCCCTCGGGGACGTGTGGCTTTGCATATTTTATATTTAGTGCAACAGCGCATGTATTTAAGGGCAGCGGAATAAGTGGCACCCTGGAAAAAACCTCACCTTTTTTCCGAACCACGTCGCTCGCTCGGACGAAGATAAGATTAGCACAGGGCCCAAAACTGCTGCTCCTCTTTTCTTTTTAGCCTGTGCTCGGGGTCCCCACTGTGTGAGTGAGCCTCCAGCGGTGATGTTTACTGTCTCCAGGTTGCACAAACATGTTGCGCCACAGCGAGACCCCTTGACGAGAACCGGGGCCAATTTCTGGCCTGCTGTTTGTGTGTATGTGTTCGAGCTGCAGAATTGATTTAGAGTGCGAGCCTGCTTCCTGAGTTAATAGAGGCCTCACGCAGGATTGACGGCTCACCACAAACCTGACTGATGCTGCCAGGGCCGCATAATGAATCTGGTGCCGCTTACCGCATAATGCCCTCGTGGCGAAAAGAGCAAGCGCCGAAGCACATGTCGCATATCGTGGTTTTGGCGGGGGGAGTATTTTACAAAGGCTCAAGCAGCCGTGTCTGGAATCTGAAGTAGAGGCTCTGCAAAGGCAAAGCAGAGTAAATTCACTTTCTGCATCCTGAGCCTCTGAGATGCTAAGAGATGCCACATCTGAACCTGGCATGCAGCTAGATTTAAGGCATTAAGAGATACCCTTATCAACAACAACCTACAATTGAGGGGTGTTTATCCAGGGCCCAAGAAGCAGCTTGGCAGAGTCTGGTTTTGAGCTCACAACCTTCTGATTTGACGTTGACATCTCAGAACTTTGTCTCCCCACTTGGGCAAATCCTCAGTCTATCAAACCTCTAGTAGCCAGGCAATAACTTGGATATTTAACAATTGCTCACATCTCCGGGGGCTTGGAGGTAAGAAGGCTGGTTTGACTCCCTGTTGGTGCAGCTATGAAACACTGTGATGCCCTGGCACCCTGTTTGGGGTGTACCTCTGCCTGCACCCAGTGAATTCTAGGCTCTGGGCACTCATACATGACCCTAACCATGATAATTTGGGGCAAAATACGATGCATTGTTTGGCATTGGTGGGTAGCCCTGTGGCCTCACTGCGAGAAGGTCCTGGGTTCAATTTCAGGTGGAGTCTGTGTGGAGTCAGGTGGTGTGTCCATGTGGGTTTACATCTGCTACTCCAGTTTCCTCCCATAGTCCAAAGACATGTTTGTTAGGCTAATTGGTGTCTCTAAAGTGCTCCTGGTGTATTACTGTCAGAGTTTATGTGCCCTACGATAGATTGGCGCCCTGTCTAGGGCCTTACACCCTGTGCCATTGGCTAGGCACTGTCTTTCCCACGACCCTGTAAAGGATTAGGTGGATAAGAAAATGAATGTTTGGCAGCATGGCACCAATAGCAGCATCTCCATTTGCATGCCAGTAGGTAGTTGCCATCGATGGTCAGACTAGGGTGGCACTACAGTTGCTGCTCCAATTTGTTTGGGGTACATGGGGTACGTACCCTAACGCTGCATTACAGGTTATTTATCAAATACAATTGTTTGCACGGTTCTCCTGGTCAGGGTTGCCACTGCCTGTGCCCGGTGACCACAGGATGCAGACGTACGTGTGCCCCGGATGGGATGCCAGTTCATCTTAGTGTAATAACAAATATTACAAAAGTTTTCAAAGTGTCTCAGGGTCACAGGACACGGGCGGAAACGTTTGCAGTCCATCGCAGGGGCTGCTGTCGGTTGTTCGTTAGGCTGTGGACTTACGTCAAAGTTGAATTCCTTTAATGCATCAGCGCTTCATTTGTAAAAGATCTCGAGGTCGTGACGCCTTTGCCTTTATCTAGACATTTATTTTTTCCAGTAGCTCCCCTGCCTGACAATGAGTCTGATTTGTATTTTGGAGAGAATAGACAGTCTGGGGATCTTTTGCTCTCTTCTCTGCCTGGTAATTAACTAAGTGGAAGGGATACGGAGGAAATAAAAGACTCCCGAGACCACGTCTCCTGCAGAGGAGTACCACGTGGCTCCGACCTCGTCCCTGGCCTTTACTGAGGGAGTAACGGACGCTCTGACCTTTCTCTCGCTACAAAGCACTAGTAGGTTTGTGTAGAAGAGGCATCCTGCCCCTGCGTTACAGAGGTGATGCCAGATAACGGAGGTATGCGACGCCGCTCACTGTGCCTCCAACCGTGGAACGAAGGATCATGGGAAAGAAAAACGCGATGGATTAGGGATTAGGGTTCAGGTTTAACACCTCTGTATTTGTCCATCCTTTATTTTTCTATCTGTCATATTTTTCTAGTGTTGTACTTTTGTTTTTCTTGCACATTTATCACATTATCTCACAGTGTGTCGTGCCTTTCTTTTCTTTTTATACTGTAGAAAAACGTTCTTCAATTCATTTCTTTGTTTTCTGTTTTTGTTTTCTTTACACATTTTTCTTTCGTTTGCCAGCTATCACATTCTCCTTTTTTATTGGCCCTTTCAGCCCTCCTGTATTTTTGATCATACTTTTTATCGCTTCATATTCTCTCTCTCCATCATATTTTCTGCCTTTTTTTTTTTTTTTTTCAAATTATGTTGTCTGTTTTTAATTTGCTTGTTTTCTTTGAGTTTTGCCCTCCTGTTTGCTGTCTTCTTTTTTTCCTTTGCTCCCTGTCACAGTCTCTCCCTCTCAGTTTTTCTGTCACCCATTTTTTCTTCTGTCATTAATCTTTTTTGACGTCACTTTCATCCCTCAATTATATTTTTGATTGTACTTTAATTTTTTTTTTTTACACTCTCTATCATATTCTTTCTCTAGCTATTTTTCATTTTATTCTGTCTTGCCTTCCTTTTTGCCGTCTGCTTTCTTATTTTTCTTTCTTCGGGGCTTCCTTTCACATTTTCTGTTTTTCTCTCGCTGTTTTTCTTTGTTCTTTCTCGATTATATTTTTGATTGTACTTTTATTTTGCTTTTTTACACCCTCTATCATATTCTCTTCTTAGCTATTTTTCTTTTCTTTCTTTTCCTTGAAATTCTTTTGTCAGTTTTTATTTTTAAAAGGTTTCTCAGCTATTCTTTATTCTCAGTTATTCTTCTTTTTTACTTTTTTACTTTTTTCTTCTCTATACAGTTTTTCTCTTTTATTTCCTCCCTATCACATTCTCCCGGTCAGTTTTCCTCTCACTTTTTTTTGTCCTTTCTTACTTATATTTCTGACAGTACTTATGTTTGCACTATAACAGCCTTTCCTTCTCTTTTTAAGTCATTTCCACAAACTTCAAATATATTTTTACATTTGTTTGTCGTGTCCTGTTTCGCTTATCATGTCTTCTGCTCTTCAATGTTTTATTTTTCGTCATCTTACCTTCTTTATACCCCTCTCAACCTTTGCTCTTTTTTTCTTGTTCTCTTCAGAGGGAGTGCGGCATCAATCTCACTCTTTTTGGTGTTCACATTTCTTCCTTTCGTTCTTTGTTTTTTGATCACATTCTTCAGGAGAATTAGGCAGAAATGAGACTGAGTGATTTTCTTTTCTCATGGCTGTGACTGACCTTCTCATTTTGTCAGACTCACACTTCTTAATGATTTGAGCTACTACTTTCTTTTTTATCTTGAATATATCTTGCCTATTTACAGTTCTGTTTTCTTTCTCTCCCTTTCTTTTTTCTCCTGAAACTTTTCTTTGAATCCGTCTCCCTCTTTTTCTTTCTTTTGCTGTCATTTTCATTCTGGTTCAGTCGTACTTTTTCCCTCTTTGCTCCCTGATTTGGTGTTTTTCTTTCCCTGGACGGTCACATGGGCCCGACTCCACACAGTCTGTGCTTGGGCCATGTTGCCGGGGCGACGGCTCTCCGGAATGCGAAGGGAGCCGGAGTTGATTGTAGGGTGTTAAAGGAAAAGCTTGTTATCTCCTATTTTGGGAGCGGCGTAGGTGCCTCACACGTTACGCTGATGAACCTTAATGAGGCCTAATTGGACTGAAGCGAGCTCCAGAGGTTTGGTCGTAAAACGAGCAGAAAGTTTTATTTAAAAAGTGCCCAAATTAAAAGGCTGCTTGGTTTTTTTTTCAGCGTCTCAAAAGCAGTCCAGTCCATATCAGAGTCTGAGGTGGTTTCTATCTTTGCTGCTAATCGAACCGACCCGCTCTTAAATGGATACCCACAGTCACTTTTGGACACGCTTCAGCGTTTGTTAGATGGCACCTCAAGTCTGGACTTATTCACACCGGTGTTGCAAAGTGAATCGAGCTATGGCGGGCATAAACGTGATACCTAAAGCACCCAAAAAGTGGCTGATTCATCTCTTTGCAAAGTGCATGTGACTGCATGTCAAAGCAAACTGGCAAGCCGCGTGATTTGGGGACCGTTCGAGCCGAGCGGCTCCAAATCGGTCCGAAATGAAGATAAATGCTGTTTATTTCACATTTGGGACGTGGACTTGCCAGTGCCTGGCGACTGAGGCGGCGGGGGAGCGCTAACCAACGCTATGGACGAAAGCTGGTTTTTTGCTTCAGAGCCAAACCCCCACCCCCCAAGGTTTCATTTGGCTTGGCACGGACAGTCACAACATTACCGGCGTTTGCCAGGTGAAATTCCATGCAGCTGGGTAGCAGGCGACGGCTAAATGCACGGCCGCCTTTGTAGTAATGGCATATAAAGATGTAATTAGGGAGTGGAGTCGAACGGCAGACATCTGGCTTTTGAACCGAGCGCCTTTCCTATTCCCTGTGTTTTACTGGCATGGCACCCTTCCACCGTGCCACATTTCAAACGCCTTTGATCCCCTACTCGGAGAAATTCTCAGAGCAGCGAAGGCTTATAAATAGAAAAGAGAGAGAGAAAGAGAGAGAGCAAGGAAGGAAAAGCTAGGCTTTCAAAATGTCAACACTGCACCCCTTTGAAAGACGCTTTAGCACTGATCAGGCTCGCCAAAGAATAAGTGCTTTGGCAAGAGGTTATACCAGTGGTGATACCTAGCGGCGTGGGCCGTGCGTCACCGGGAAGCTTTCATGCTCCGTAAAAAGGTTGGGCGGCTGATATCGTACGAGGCAACCGAGCTCGTTTCAGTTGGAGCTACCCCTTGAAAAGTCACGCCGCTCGTTTGAGGCCTTTGCGGTAACATTAGCTGGGACGGACAATGAGCTCTGCCCCAGTAAGAGCCCTGAACTGGAAGTAACGGGCTAAAGTTGGCGGACGGAACAATAGGGGGGGATAGAGTCCCAGCAGGCATGTTCTAATTGCATCGCTCCCCTTCTTCACCGAAGAGCTTCCTCTTTCTGCACCCCCACGAAACGCGAACGTGTGTTTTGCCTCTCCTACGCTGACACACTTTCATGTTTTCCTGCCTTTCAAGAGTCTCGTTTGTTTGGCTTCCAAACCTGAGCCGGTCGTTAATGGGGAGTTATTTTTGCCTCGGTGATGAGATTAGCGAGGAACGCCGAGCGAGACGCACCGCTCTGCTTTGTTAAGCCAGCTAAACGTTGCTGCACTTCGAACCCCCCCGCGTGCCATTTTCCCTTGCGGCCAGCTGTTGCTGCTGCTGCTGCGAGCTCTTCGCGGCCACGACTGTGTACAGAAGGCACAGCCGAGCGTGAAGCGGAAACAGGGTGGTCGTCTCCAGAGGCTGGCTGCCCTCTAATCACTAGTGCAGGATGTGCACCAGATAAATGGCTTTTTGTGTGTTTGTGAAAGTCATCATCCACTGGGTTTGATAAAAGTTTCCTCAATTCACACCCTGATAGTTTTGGCGGCGGCGGCGCAGGGGACCGTCCTTTTTTCTTTTTTGTCAGAGCGCGATCCCTTAGCCACACGAGCATTCATCTTTTATAATGGTTCTCTATAAATTCTCAGGTCATATTTGCATGCAAGACCCATCGGTTTTGCTTCCGATGTGTCCCCTGGTTTGCCGTCGCCCCATTTTTGAGAGCATTCGTCAGGATTTTATGTGGTTTTAAAGCACATCTGGAGCATCTCCGCCGGCTGCACTGGCACTCGAGTGTGCCTTCCCTGGCTTGTCAAAGGGTCGACTCTGGAGTTTTTATAATAGAGAAAAGAGCCTGAGAAGGTGGGAAAGGACGTGTGGGAGGGGGGTAACCTTATCTTCGGTTACCCTTCACGGGCTCTCTGGCAGGACTGAGGAATGTTAGCTATTCCTCTGGAGTTGGGAATAAGAGAAAAAGACAGATGGGGAACGCTGGGAGAGTTTAGACCAACCCATGTGACCCTGAGAACCCCTAGGAACGCTGAAAGACGAGCCGAGAATTAGCCGAGTGAGTTCAAAGGCGTACTTCCGACTTCTATCATGCAAGGCTGGGCAAATCCAGTGTTATCCGCACTTCTAGGCCTTTGTCTTTGTGCAAACCCGCCAGTTAACAGTGACGCCCGTGCTGCTCGAGGACGGATTCCGACGCATGAACGACAGTTTTAAACAGAACTGGCGTTGCTTCTCGGGCTCAGGAGTTATCATTGCTTATTAGCCGCCGGAAAAAAAGGGATAATGTTGACTGGGATTTTGCTCTAATTCTCTGCTCGATGAAAATGAATGCAGGATAAACAGGATTTTGCATACCATAATCCCCTTTTGACAACCCTGGTATTCTTTTTTGGCCCCATAATTTAGAGCAAGTGCCAGGTTTATGCTCGTCACCGGCGCTCCTCCGGCAGAGCAGTAGACACTCACTGGATGTGTGTGTTTGTGTACAGCTTTTGTGTCAGGTTTTACCCAGGCACTGCACTGTACAAGGCTAGGATGTGGTAATGTACCCCCTCTTTGCACCCCTGACAACCCTGCTATCCTATTTTGGCACTCTGATTTAAAGCAAGTGCCAGCTTTATGTTTGCAGCTGAAGCTGTGCCAGTGAAACAGAAGACTGTTAGTGTGTGTCTGTGTGTGTGTGTGTGTGTGTGTGTGTGTGTGTGTGTGTGTGTAGAGCTTCCCCACTGGGACGTAGAATAGAGCTTCTGAGGCATCTTATTTGTCCACTTGACATTCCCGCACACTATGTATTCTGGCCTGCTCTGGGTGTTCACACATTTCGCTCTGCAGGCTGTGTTCGGGAGGCTTTCCGTCGATAGGTGCACGTCAGGAACCTGGTCGGCAGTTGGCGAAAGTGCCAGGGAACTGCAAATCAGGAAGCTAATTAAACCAGGCAGACTCTCCCTGCCTCTCAAACGCTCTCAGAAACACACCTACTTGCGAGGTTTGCCTAGGCTTTCCAGTGTGAGAAGCCTCTTTCATTGTTCACTCAGCTGCTCGGCGACTGTGAAAAGTCTCTCCCAGGGCGAAAAAAAAAGCGAACAAAAGAGAGAGAGCTGGAGAAAGACTGGTCGGATCTCTGTCATCGTTTTTCGGCGCCCCGAGGCCAAATTTCATAACTTCCTCCATACCTTTTCATTTGAAGGTGTGGCACAGAATCGACTCAGATTCCTCTCCGAGAGGGAAAAGAAGTAAGAAAAAAAGAAAGCCTGTTCCAACCTTGTCATTATTATTGTTTTTTTGTCCTTTCCTAAATCCTCCTGGCTTTACATCTGGAGCCTTTGTTTTGCAGATAAGGGATTAAAAATGCACAGGCTCCTTATTCCAGCAGGAGATAGTTACAAATAACCGGCGCTTCCTCTCGAAATCAGGATTATCGGCGACAATTAAACCCAAAGGCTGTAGAGCAGCCAACGTCTGATCGGCACAACGAGCAGATTAAGCAGATTAAGAGCACAGAGCCACCTAGTTCGCTGTGTTCCGCAACATGAGCTACCTAGCTGTTGGGCACATTTGCGGTTCTGAAATAAACCGGAGCATCCCTGTTCATCTTGAATGGGGGTTACCAGAAAAGTTCTAGGGCTAGGAATAGACTAACTGCCTGTTTATTGGGCACAGACAGAGGCACACTATGGGCAGGGTGCCAGTCCATTGCAAAAATGGACTCGACCCTCACATTGCATGGCCCATCCAGGATCTGAACCCAGGCTCCCTGGCAGTGCCGTTTCCAGCGGTCGGCTCTTACCACTGAGCCGCCGGAACTGATCAACATCTGTTAAAAGTCCAGATGGAAACAAGTTTCTTAGCGGCTGCATGCCAAAAGCCCCGCTGGACTGTGTTTACCGTCCTCTCACTGTGATGCAAATAACAAGAGCCTGATAAGTGCCCATGGTGGGCACGACTCGAAAAAATGATGTGGAAAATAGTCCTAGTACTGTAGTATGTTTTCTTGCCAGGGTTGCTGGCAACGTATTCGCTGGACTGGGTAGGCTTAGGGGTTACTCTTGTAGGTTAGCATGTTCTCCCCATGTTCTTTATTTCTCGGGGTCTTCCCTCCTCCTAAAATAAGCCGACTGACTTCCCCAGTTTTCCCCTCATCATCGTCGTGTACCTAAATGAAGCAGCTGATCATCTTGGACGCATTTGCCGCTCCTGCACTAGCAACGGTTCTCGTGATGGAGGATGGTCTCCTTTTCTCACTCCAGGCCCCTTCTGTTTCGTTTTTCTCTTGCTCTCCTCTCTTGACAGTCTCTCGTGCCTAATTTTCTCTCCCTGTTGCTCATTCCTCTTTGGCCTTTCCTCTCGCTGCTGGCTTTCTCATCTATTCCTTTGATACTTCACACTCTTTCTTCTACCCACCCACACACACACACTCCTCTTAAGTCCCACGCCGGCTCCTCGAGCTCATTGCCATTCCCGTCACAGATGCGTTCGACACGCAGGACTCAATAACACCGAACGTATTGTAGCAAGCGAGCTCCCTGCTTTCCTTTCAAAACCCTCCTCCTCCTCCCATATTAACACCCGGAGCTAACCGGCTAACCTCTGGCTCGCTTCATTCCTTCCGCAGTCTCGCTCGTTTTTCTTCCCCTGGGCCAAAGTCAAGTCGAGAGAGCAGGTCATCGAGTTTCCAATTCAGGAGCACAAAGGAATCACAGAGGGGTTTGTTTCCGGAAACAAAGGATGCGACATGGTGGGGCCTCATAATATAAACCCCGTTTATGATATCTGGGGCAGAGTAGATCATGCTTCCACTTCCACTGTTGAGCTCTCAAACTACTTTTAGTTGCTTCCAGCCAGGTTCCCGAGTCCGGATGCTGCCTTCCGGCCAGGTTAAGCCTTCCACGGGCACGGTTGGCAATGCTTGTAGGTTGCTTCAACACCCTGCAGTGCCCTGGCACCCCGTTCAGGATACATGCTCTTGCATGCCCTGTGAATAGGCTCTCCACCCCCCTGACCATGAGAATCAGGGTTAAAAATAGCATCAGATTAACGAGTCGCAAGCGAGATCGAACATGTCACGGGTTCACTCAAATGTTGCTGCATCATTCCATCACCCAACCCCAGCTCTCGATAATTCAGGTTAATCTTCAACCACAAACATCAACCACGACACTGAAAGTCAGCTCCCCCCCGAGATATACCAGAGGGTATCAGTACTGGAAGCAGCACTGCCACCTTGTCGCTGCAAGATCTTGCCGGTTTTGTCTAAATCCACAACGTTTCAGATGAAATACTCCAAAGCAGTGTGTAGCTGTACAACCCACACAGCACACACACACCCTGTTTTATGGGGGGGTTATTACTGATAGTAGAGTAGACGTTTATTCTGGGCAAATACAATAACAATTATATCATTAACTTTTTATGATTGCGCCGGTTCAAGGCAGCCTGCAGTCTTTATTTGAGGCTTTGAATGGCGAGAACAAAGGCAAGTCAGAGTTCACCCCACTCCCTGCTTTTTTTGTGCGTGATTGCAGTTTACGCTCAGTCACTGTCTCCGCCCCCTCGTCCTTTCTGAATTTCTGTGAATAGGTGCCTTGTTGACACAGCTGAAAGCCAAATGGCTTCTGTTGCTCTGGCCAATCTTTAACCCTTACCTTATGGTGGGGCCATGATGGCTGGCTTCGAATGGCGCCCAGTTTGTGCAACAGGTGACCTTTAGCTACTCTGCCCTGCAAGATAGTCCGTTGCTGAGGGAAAACGCAGGTCATTGAACTGTTTTTTTTTCTGCGTCTTTCAAAAGGCATAATACAGTATTATGGCAGACATGTGTAGTATAAACTGATATATATAGGCTACAAGACGCACAAGTCCACATTCTTAGAAATTCTGCTAGCATCTGAAACGCAAAGCTCTTCTAGGACCTATTTGTATGACTCTTTTGAAATAACTAATGTATTATCCAACAAGTTAAAAACATACCATTAAGGTATGTCAAGACAATTTTTTGTCCCCTTGCTGGCGCTGTTATGCAAAAGCCTTCATCTGCCCACAGGTATTCCAGTGTTTAAAAACAAAGACACGAGCTGAGGTGAGTGCAGGAAGCTCTAGTTTGTGTTTTTTGTGAGCATGAACAGATTAGAATGCACTTATATAAACAATTAAACCGTTCCATCCAGTCACTGTGAGGTTTAGCATCAGACTTGGTGTTAAAAGGCCTTTACACTAGCATTTCGGCCATGAAAGCTCGAGAGTAGTTCTTTCTTTTGGAACGTCAAACCATGTTAAGCGTTTTGGAATTCATTTCCCACCACAGGTCCTCATCGGTGAGGAACATGTGGACGTGGGCCGTGTCCTGCCTCGTTTGTGTTTAGCTGCTGAACCCCACAGCCTGAGCTCTGCTCGTTTGAATAATGGAAGTGGAATTGAGTACGGCGTCTCCATCAGCGCGCTGTTTGTGTTGGGGAAGTCTGATGGGACTTCAGTAGAAGATCTAATGGAGTTATGAATAACCAGTAGAATGGCTGCGTCCTATAGAAAGGAAAGAGCTTTTTGGGGGCTGCGGTTAATGCAAGTATAAATAGATCTGGAGTGGCCATTCAAGTGGTTCCCATGAGGTCATCCTTTCAAAAGGAAGTCGCAGAGCTGTTTCGTGAACTCTCGCATAGCAGCTGGTTTCCTGTGGCTGCATCCCAGACATCACAAATTGTACTAATTGAACGCCCCCTTTCTCACTCAGGTGTCATCCAGACTCTGGAGCTCCTGGACCGCGAGACGGTGCCGCACTACTGGCTGACGGTGTACGCCACCGACGGCGGGGTCGTCCCGCTCTCGTCCTTCGTGGAGGTCTACGTGGAAGTGCAAGATGTCAACGACAACGCTCCCTACACCTCCGAGCCCGTGTACTACCCGTCTATCATGGAGAACTCGCCCAAAGACGTCTCGGTCATCCAGATCGACGCCTTCGACCCGGACACTCGGTCGAGCGACAAGCTCAGCTACAAGATCAGCAGCGGAAACCCGCAGGGCTTCTTCGGCATCGACGCCAAGAGCGGTGAGTTTGGCTGGCTTCGTGTGATGGCGGTGCTACACTTGTACGGTCCGGCGCTTGTAAGCAGACCTGTGTGGCAGCCTGGAGCCTCCTGGATGCTCTAATTACCTTTATCCGTATTAGCAACGTTAGCATTTCGGCTGCAACACCCTTTAATTTAGCCGACCCCGTAATTATTAGCTGTGCCAAATGACTCATTTAGGTGTATTCCTAAATGTCGGGTTGTGGTGTGTATTTATGAGCTCGAGTGCGCCTGTGTGTGTGGGTGTTGTTTTGCTTTCTGGCATGGCTCACTCTCCTCTGGTACACTCCAACCTCTGAACGGTGTCTATTTAAGCATAACGTCTAAAAACACAGCACTAATAAGCGGAAGAGTCCATCTGGCGGATGCTCAAGCTCTCAGACCCTTATATCAGCGCATTATGTAGCGTTACACACGGCTTGTTTAGAGGGTTTTGTAAGAGCACAGCCATGTTCAGTCCCAAATTATACCCCATGTACACCCAAAACGCAACTACACGTACACCGATACCACTGTAGCCACTGGAGTTAACAAAATACAGGGCAGCCTCAACCCAAAAGCCACTGTAACCAATCCAAGCATCCAAATGCCACTATATTCAGTCTTAGTATCCAATCAGAGCTCGGTTTCCACCCTAATGCCACTGGATCCAATGGGAGTAACCAATCAGAGCTCACTATTTAGATCGAGTGTTACATTGAGTGTGTTTACATGGACTGAATAATCCAATAGCCGAGATTCTCATCATAAAATTCTCCATGTTCTCGAGTATGTACTGCATTTCGGAGTCTGCTGAATTTAATATAGTTTGCATATTCTCCACGTGTCTGTGTGGGCTTTCTCCAGTGCTCCGGTTTCCTCCCACATGCCAAAAACGTGTGCTAGGTTAACTGGTGTTTCCAAAGTGCTCCTTAATGTGTGAGTGTGTGGGCCCTGCGATGGATTTGGCGCCCTGTCTAGGCTCATTCCTTGCTTGCGTCCTGTGTCCCCGCCTAGGCACCGGCTCTCCTGCGACCCTTGTTTAGGATAAGTGGACAAAACCATGAATGAATGAATGAATGAATGAGGATTTAATTCCAGGGTTGCCAGATCCTGCGAGAAAAAGACCGCCACAGTCAATGGAAAAAGAGCTCAAGTTTTCAAAGAGCCAATTGGTTAGAATAAGCAGACCTGGCACCCATTTTGTTTTGGCTTGCGTGCATGCGCAGACTGAGAAAAGCGATTGAAATCAGGTGTCTGGTATACATGCTGTGAGAAATCTGATTACTGAGGTAAAAATTCATTTGAGTTCTTGCCTTCAGTGTCACCGTTTCTAATGGAAGTAACCAATCAGAGCGCAGGGTCCACTTCCCATCGCCACTAGAACCATAGGAATAATACATTCCCACCTCTAAGGCCGACGTTACCAACTTCATCTTTCCATCTCCAACCCCACCATAGCCAATCAGATTAAATAGTTGGAATGCAGATCCCTGACCAAAATGCCACCATGGTCAATCATATTGCATTTTTTGCCCACCGTGCCATGGTAAACCCTCCATGCCAGTGTAACCAGCTAAAACAGGGACTGGTTTTATTCGCCCCTGGATTTCAGGCGATGTTTTAGTACTATCCTGATGTTAGTTCCTGATTGCCAATCTGCAGATCCGACACCAGCCTGCTGAGATTCTCATCATGCTTTGCATGTTATTGCAGCTCCTCCGGTGTCCTTATAAAGTCATGGGGTTTTTTGGTGTTTTTTTAAGTGCGCTTATTTAGTGCTGAGCAGAAAGCTTTCGTTTTCCCCTGACTCTCTGTGGGAATTCCACATTCTCTCAAAATGGACTCGTGCTGAATATTTCATCCTCTGGACTGGAGGTTCAAACAGGTCTCCTGGAGGAAGGAACCATGCGGTAGCGAGGCTGTTTGGCGGAGGGAACCGTAAAAGTGTTTGCTTTCAAGTCAGGTCAGGTTACCTTGAACCGGCGCTGAAAGAAGCTGTATTTTTATCCCTCGGGGTCAAAACATCTTATTTTGATTTTTTTTTTTTTTTTTACCAAAAGAGGGATGAATAAGAAAATCCTTAGAAGAACCTGTGGTGCTTAGCGTCAAAAACGAATATTTACATTTAGAATAATGTATTTGAGGTGAAAAGCTTGCCTGGAAACAAAGGAGGAGCTTAAGTTAAGCTGGCTTTGCACTGCTCCTGCTAAACATAATTACCTCCGAAATACAGCGCTGAGAAGAGCATCGCTAATGCTAGTCAATATCCTCATCAATACAAGCCTGACCCCATCGATCTGCAACGGAAACCCCTAATGAAGCAAAAGATTCGGCATTTCAACAAGTCATTAGCGTGAAAGAATCATCAGCTGTTTTTGAAGTTTCTAAAGAGTTGTCTAATTTGGAAGCGGAGCCATGACCGACTCTAGATCCGCAGATCAGGTGATCTGTATTCGTCACTGGCTAAGAGCGATTCAGCTGAACCGAATCCTTTAGTGAATCATTTGATCAGGATTGAGATTTGTTTCAGTGTTTGGTTTGGTGAATCGTTCAGTCATGACCCTGATTTGATTCTCTCAGATCCAGCAAATTAGCGTTTGACTTCGTGAATTGTTTAGGTGCGACCCAGATTTGCCCCTTTCTCATTGTTTTATTCAGTGGATCAATCAGTGTTTGAATCAGCGAGTTATTTGAGTTATTTGTGAGGTTCATTCTTTCTTAGTCAGTGAATCATTCAGTCAGGATCGGGATTTGTTCCTCTCTTGTTTAGTGAGTCAGTGTTTGAGTCAGCGAATCAGTTGGTCATAACAGAGATTTGGTAACTCTCATTGATCCGGTTAGTATTTGAATCAGTGAATCATTTGATCATGATGACCATTACATTGTCCTTCAGTGAATTATTTGGCAAGGACTATGACTCGTTCCTCTCTTGCTCAGTGAATCAATTGGTTGTGACTGTGACTCGCTCCTCTACCATTGATCAGGTCAATGTTTGAATCATTGAATCATTTGATCATTCCTTTTCTCACTCTGTGAATAATTTTGCCACAATAAGAGACGGTTTTCTGTACAGTGAATCAGTGGAATCTTGTAGTTACCGTATTTTTCGGACCATAAGGCGCACTTAAAATCCTTTGATTTTCTCAAAAACCGACAGTGCGCCTTAAAATGCGGTGTGCCTAATGTATGAATTAATTCTGGTTGTGCTTTCTGACCTAGAACCGATTGTAGATGGTACACGGCGCTCATAAATCTGTCAAAATGTTTTAGCACGGTCTTGGTAGGTTACGAAGCTCACGGCCACCGTAGTCAGGAAACATCGCTGAGTAATACGGTATGTGCTTCAGCATTAGGGTACGTGCATTCATTCATTCATTTTCGAAGCGGATTTCAAACACAACGCTATCAGTCACGCAGTACAACATGGACATAGAGCAGCTGTGAGAGAATTCAGCATTACAGAATCAATGGTACGGAAGTGGAGGAAGCAAGAAGATGCCCTGAGCCAGGTAAAGACCAAACTGAGCTTCCGACGGAACTTAAGAGTTTTGTTTCATTTCATGCGTCTTATAACCCGGTGCGCTTTGTGTATGAAAATATACCCGTTAGCAGCCGATCATTGATATTGCGCATTATAACCCGGTGCACTTTATAGCCCGGAAAATACGGTAGTAGATATTTCACACTTGTCTGGCTGTTCTGAACGAAGTGAACTGACTCAAATGATTCTCTGAAACGACTCTGTAATTGGAAGCCATTTGTAGTTAAGTTTTTGGTGTTTGTTTATGATTTTTCTTTATGAATTTGAAACAAACTCCTGTGCTCCATGTCCTATACCCTGAAGCTGTTTATTCCAGATTAGAGCTCCGGTCCTGAGTGCCGAGGGTGTGTTTTTGTGAAGCGGTTAGCATAGCAGCTGAAGCTCGGTAATTACACAGTGTGGTCCGGCGCAGAGGCTCTGGCAGCGATACAGAGAATAAACTCTCGCTTGGTTCTGTCTACGTGGGGTTTCTGTAAAGATCGTTTACTTGTTTGTTGTTTTATTCAGTCCAGGTGGTTTTAAAGCCTGGGCGAGGCATCCAGCTGAAGAGCCGTCCTGCTGAGGACACGCTACATTTCCTGTCAGGAGATCATAACAAACTGTTTCACAAGCTGTAACTTTGACGTTTCTCAAGACTCAAAGTTCGTACTTTACACGCTGTTACGTCCGGAGCCATTAGCATGAGCCGAACCCCTCTGGAGCAGAGAATTCTAACCTATGCTATCCTGCATAAAACTCCTCGTCTACTGATCTGTAATTAGAGCTTCGTTTTATAAACAAAACAAATAGTGTATTATTATCGAAACACGGAAAGGCCTGTGGGAAGCTTTAGCGTGTAAAATACCCCAAAAAACATGTTTAAAATGTGTTTTATTACAACACACATACTAGTATATACTGTATAAACTGATTCACTGAACCAAAAGAAAACAAAAGAAAACAATTCACTGATTCATACACAGACGCATGAACAAAGTCCAACTGAGGCACATAGAAATGATTCATTCATTTAAACACAGACTCTCTGACAAAACGGTTCACTGATTCAAACGCAGACCCTGAATGGCAAAGGAGGGCTTTGGCCACATCCAAAGGACGCACTGATTTAAACACTGGAGAACAGGAGAGGAGTCATAAAGAAACGATTCACTGATTTGACACATTGAACAACAGGGATAGGACTCATAGCAATGACCAGACGATTCACTGAGTCAGACACTTATTCATTTATTGAAACAGTGATAGTGTGTGTGTGTGTGTGTGTGTGTGTGTGTGTGTGTGTGAGAGAGAGAGAGAGAGATAAAAGAACAGAAAGGTAAAGAAGGAAACGAATCCAAGCCCTACAACTTCCTGTGAGTCACTTCCTGCCTTTAGGGCAGCTGTAGCCACACACAAAGGGTATTAAAGGTTAAATAATGGAGCAGGGGGGGAAGTAATCTGACCACACAGGCACACACACACACACACACACACACACACACACACACACACACACAGGGTATTACAGAGATTTACTGCAGCAGGGATTTGGTTCCTAAAGTCTTAAAATTTCTATTTCTTTTGTTTCATTTTCCCTTTTCATTTATTATATTTTATTGTGTTAATTATATTACATTAATATTGCTTTATTAATATTTTTTGTCTTTCTTTTTGTTGTCATTCCTCATTTTTCTTAAAATTTTTCTTTCTCCTTGCATTTCTCTTTTCTTTTTAAATTATTCTTTCTAACTTTGCTAGCTTATGCTCCTTTCCCAAAATTTCCCAGTGGGGTCCTGCCTATTCTTTGTTTTATTTTTTTTCTTTCTTCCTTTTCTGTCATATTTTTCTTATAAAACCTTAAATTTTCTGTTATTTAATTTGTCTTTCTTTTGTCCCCTCTTTTTTGTTTTTCTCTGTTTTTCCTGTTTACCTATTATTTCTTGCTCTTCCTTTTTATTCTTTCTTTTTGTTATCACTCCCCATTTTTGTTTCTGTATCTCATTGCCTTCCTTTGTCTTTTTCAATTATATGTTTTTTCTTTCCTTCCAAAAATGTCCCCATGGGGGATCTATATATTCTTCCTTTTATTTTTATTTTTTATCTTTTTTCTTTTTTTCCTATTTTTTTAAGTAATCTTTAACTTTTTCTTCTCTTATATTTTATATTTTTCTTTCTTCTTCCTTGTTTTTCTTTCATCCTGTCCTTTTATTTCTTTCTGTTTTTTCTGTTTATCTTTTATTTCTCTTCCTTTTTAGTCTTTTGCCGTCATTCATATTATTCTTTTAATTTCTCTTCTAATCTCGAATCTCCTTACAGTCTCTTTACTTTTTCAAGTGTTCTTTCTTAATTTTCTTACTTACCCCCCAAAAATTCCCTGTGGGGGATCAACTTTTTCTGTTATTGAATTTTTCTTTCTTCTTCTTTTGTCACCTCTTTATCTTCTGTATTTAATGTTTATCTTTCTTTCTCTTCCTTTTCAGTCTTTCTTTTTGTTGTCACTCACCATTTGTCTTTTTAATTTCTGTATCTCCTTGTTCTTTTACTTTTCCTTCTTCTTCCTTGTCTTTCTTTTGTTCTGTCCTTTTTTCTGTTTTTCCTGTTTTTCTTAGTTTCCTATTATTCTGAGTAATCTCAAATTTTTCTGTTCTTTTAGTTTCCTTCTTCTTTCTCTTTGTCTGTTTTCATCCTCTGTTTTTGACTTTCTTTCTGTCGTCCCTGTATGTCTTTCCTTTCTTTCTCTTTCTTTTTTGACCTGTTAGTTAGTTTTTATTTTTAAATGATTCTTTTACTTGCTTGTGTGCTTTTTTTTCTCTCATTTTCCCGGTTTGGTTTTATCAGGACTGTGTGTGTTTAGAATAAATAAACGGAATCACTTTTTGATTGATTGTTGGTTCTTTCTCTCTGCGTTTCTTCTTTTTTTCTGATCATCACGCTAATTTCCCCTGGGACTGTCATTAGTGGTGTGTCGTTGCAATTAGCCGTTAGCGTCGGAGCGAGGTTAGAGCCGTTTCCGTTTAGCTACGAGCTTTGTAACGCAAAAACCCTCGATGCTAACAGTTACACAAACACACAGAGGGAAACGTCTGAGCACAAAAGGACGAACACTTTTAGAAACAGTCTTTTAGGGAGGTAGCGTAGCATTCGTTTTTTGGTTTGCACGTTTTTTATTTTAGCGTCTGTACTGGTGGATCCTCAGTGGGGTTTTTTTTGTTTTGTTTTTTGGACCCGAGTCACGTCTGCATCGTTTTGTTTTTCTTTCCCCCATCAGCAGGAGGCTGTAATTAGCGTTAGCCCACACCAGAGCACCAGGCTATATTTTGAAGGAAGAGACGACTTGTGGTTAGCGCTGCGGCCGTCTCTTTCTCCCGCGGCGCTCGGTTAGCAATCGTCCTGCCAAGCGCTAAAGGAACTCGGCTTTGAGGAGAAGCACACACACACACACACACACACACACACACACACACACAGATGTACATGCTAACGCTAACTCCATCATTTTCTACAACTGTAATTGAGATGCTAAAAATATTCTATTAAATTAGCCAGACTAGGAACCTAAACATTATGTTAAGAACGTATTCGTTAAGCTAGCTTAATTATTATCTAAAGTAAACTAGCAGAAGAGTCCTATGGACTGTGTTAGTGCTCATTTTAATGCTAAATTGTTTTCTTAAGCTTTTGTTTTGAAGTAAAATAATTCAGGCCAATCAAAGACCATAAAGCTGGGTGCTAACGCTAGTTAGTGTTTTGTTTACTGCTGGTTTTTCTGTTAGGCTAAACATACCAATCAGTAGCTGAGCATAAACGGGTACTAGAGTGATACAATTTGTTATTAATACATTAGCTAAGAGTCTAGTTAGCTAAAATTCTTAACCTTTGCTAATTTTTGCAGGAGTAAAGCGATTCAAATTAATAGAAAGACAATGCTAGGTGCTAAGGCTAATTGGTCTTCATTTGTAGCTAGTTCTTCTATTAGGCTAAAAATACCGATCAGTACCTTAACATAAACGGGTACTAGAGCGATACAATTTGTTATTAATACATTAGCTGGTGTAATTAATGCTGAGTTTGGCTAAGATTCTTTTGAAGCAAAATAATTGAAACTTATTGAAAGACTTAAAGCTGGAATCTAAAGTTAGTGTTTATTTGTAGCTAGTTCTTCTATTAAAATTTGTTATTAATACATTAGCTAATGTTATGGAAGAGTCTAGCTAGCTAGCGTCCCCACCTTTGCTAAATTTGGCTAATTTGTGTTAAAGTAATTCCAAGTAATCTAAATGCTGGACGCTAAGACTAGTTTATTTGCAGCTAGTTTTCTAGTCAGGTGAACATACCGATCAGTAGCTTAGCATAAACAGGTACTAGAGCAATACATTTTTTTATTAATACATTAGCTAATGTCATTAATGCCAATCTTGGCTAAGTGTTTTTGTTTTTTTTAGTAACATAAGTAATCTGAGTTTAGCATCTCTCTCACCTCCATTTTGTATCGACAGACTTAAGATATTTATAACATAAAATGGCCAGTGTCCTATGTGTGTGTGTGTGTGTGTGTGTGTGTGTGTGTGTGTGTGTGTGTGTGTGTGTTTGGTTTGGCACTAATCAGACCGCGCTGTACTCCGTCCTACAATTACAGAGGACGATAAAGACGACTTTTTTTCTCTGTTAGTCTCTAAGTATAAGTACAACGGCAAAATACAAATAAAAACAAAAATAATACAAGGCTTTAAACAGACCAGTAAATTAGCGAACACCCGTAACCGTACCAAACTCATCCACTTATTCTTTATTTGTTCGTGTCTTATTTATAAGTAGTTATTTGCTCGTGACTTAGTTGTTTCTTTCTTTTTAATCTATTACTTTCTTTATTTCTCTTTTTTTTTGTAGTTTCACCTTCATTTGTTTTTTCTTATCTTTTTCTTACTTTATCTCTTTCCTTATTTGTGTGACTTTTTATTCGTGTTTTCTTCTTTCTTCTTTATGCATTCTTTCTTTCATTCTTTCTTTACTCCTTTATTGTTAGAAACAATTTCGGTAGAATGTTTGTTCCTAATCTTTTATGAATGCATGTTTCAGGGCTTGTCACCACCACCTCCCGCAAACTGGACCGAGAGCAACAGGAAGAACACATCCTGGAGGTAACCCCGCCCCCTTTTTATAATCCACCAATCAGATCGTATCATCCCTGAAAACAGCCAATGAAAATCTAATAAAGAATTTGTTTCTTTCTTTGTTTTTTCATTTCTTCATCTCATTCTTATTGCCTATTCATTCATTTGTGTTTCTATCTTTCTTTTCTTCTTCTTTCTTTGTTATTTTTAGTTATTTCTTCTCTTGCTGTTTTTTTCTTTGTCATCGTTTTTTTGTTGTTCGACTTCTTTTTCACGACTAACTGTATCAGTGACAAAATCCTTTCATGATCATTTGTAGGTCATTGGTTTCTCTTTTTCTACATTCTTTTTTTCTTTTCTTTCTTTTGCTTCTCTGTTTTGTTTTTCTTTGTTTTGTTTTTCTTTCTTTGTTCTTCATAAGTAGTATTTCTCCTTATTGGCTTCATTCTTCTGTTCTTCCAGTCTTTCTTTCCTCCCTTCCTTCTTTTCTTTCTTTCTGTATTACTGTCTTTTCTTTCTTCTTTTTTCTTTATTTGTTCTTGGTAAATAGGATTTCTCCTTTGGCTTCATTTTTCTGCAGTTTTTTTTTATTTTATTTATTTCTGTCTTTTCTTTACCTTTGATGCCTAAGTGTAAATCACTGGCTCTATTGTACAAACGTGTTTTCACGGTTCTTTCTTTTTCTCTTTTTTCTAGGTTAGGTTCTTTTTATGTTGTTTGAATGCTGTTGGTCACTTTATTTATATTTTTCATCTTTTATTTCTTTTTTTTGTATTTATTTATATTTCACAGATGACTGCATGTCACTGATATCCCGATTTCTTTACTACATTGCTGTCTTTCTTTGTTTTTTTTCTTTCTTTATTTCCCTCATTTTTTCTTGTTGCGTACATTAGTATATGCTTTTTGTTTTCTTTTCTTTTGTTGCTTTTTTTTAAAATACTCTTTGTGGCTCTTTTTTAGTTGTTTTCCCTTCTTGATTCCTGTTTTGTTTTCTTTGTTTTTCCTTTTTTCTGTATCCATATATATCTTTCTTATTTTTTCCTCATCTATTTCTTCATGGTTGTTAGATTTTTACTTAAACAGATTTTTTTCTCTTCATACATGTTTCCTTTCTGCACACATCATCCCTGTGTGTGTGTGTGTGTGTGTGTGTGTGTGTGTGTGTGTGTGTGTGTGTGTGTGTAGCTTTTTGTTCTCGCTCGGTGTTCCGTGTTGGGATCAGGCAGGTCAGAGCAGGAAACATCAGTCAAACCTCCGACTGCTGCTGTTTAAACACCGGATTATTAATCGAGCTAACTCTGACTCTCTAACTCTAAGCCTCCCCCTCTCTCTCTCTCTCTCTCTCTGTCTCTCTCTCTCTGTCTCTCTCTCGACTGTTTTTGGCCCTTTTCGGTGTCCTTACACTTAGTCAGTGTTCAGTGGTAGAGTTCCAGATCAAGAAGTTCCTTATTGAGATATGGGCCTTGTTCTGCAGAAAATCACAGGGTTAATGTTTGAAAGGGTATCTAGGGCGGAAGTGGAGGGAGGGGGGTGTGGGGGGTAATGAGCGTGTATCGTTGGGGGGGCAGGAGGGCAGGAGGGCAGGAGGGCAGTTCTACCCACGAGGTGGAAGAAACTTAGTCATACAATGAAACGCTTCAGATTGTCTTTCTTCTTTTAATATTTTTTTAAGTGGAACATTTTGTCCGAACACCGTGTCTCTCTCTCTCACACACACACACACACACACACACACACACACACACACACATCAGAACATGTTCCACCTTCACCCTCGTACTGAAGAGTTCTACTGAAATAAAAAAATCTTCAGGTTTTCCACTCACTCTACATCTGTACTACTTTCTTTCTTTCTTTCTTTCTTTCTTTCTTTCTTCTTTCTGTCTTTCTTTTCTTTTTATGGCTATTTGTGATGTGTGAATATTTGCATTTACTACTTACTTTCTTTTGTTTTTTAATTTTTTATGGCTGTTTGTGATTTTTTTGTATTTACTATTTACTTACTTTTCTTTTTTTATGGCGATTTGTGTTTTGTGATTGTTTGCATTTACTACTTACTTTCTTATCTTTTTTCTTTTTTATGGCTATTTGTGTTTTGTGATTGTTTGTATTTACTACTTTTTTTTCTTTCTTTTTATGGCTATTTTTGATTCTATTTACTTCTTACTTTCTCTCTTTTTTTCTTTCTTTTTAATGGTTACTTGTGACTTCTGATTTTTCATCTTTTACTAATTTACTTCTTCTTTTCTTTAGTCTTTAAACTGTTTCTCCATTGTTTCTTTTTTCAAGGAAACTTTAAGTCACTATTTTGTTTTTCTTTTTCTTTGCTACATTCAATCTTTACTTTTCCCACGCTTTTTTGTTTTTTGGCACTTTTCTTTGTTTCTCTACTTATTCATTTTTTTCCTTTCAGTTTAGTTTTTATTTTTGTTCTTCAATCTCTGTGTTATTACTGCTTTTGTTTTATCTTTCAATTCACGGAAGTGGTTTCTCTTTCTTTACTGTGTGCTTATGTTCCTTTCTTGTTGCTCTTTGTTTTAAGTTCTGTTTTTCCCTTTGCTTTTCGAAGTGCTGGTTTCTTTAATTTTTACTTTCTCATCCTGTAAAGAAAACTAGAAATATTTCCTCAAAGTGAACTGAAAATCAAATGAAACGCACGTCCCTGTTTTTTATTTCTGTTATCTTTTTTGTAGGTGTAGGTCTTCACCTCTTTTTGTTTTTTGTTTCTGATCAGATCACGGTGACGGATGATGGCGTCCCGGCTCGCTCCACCACGGTCCGCGTGATCGTGCAGGTGCTGGATGAGAACGATAACCGGCCGCTGTTTATGGAGAAACTCTACAAGATCAAACTGCCCGAGAGGGACAAGCCGGAGAAGGAGCGCTCGGGCCGCCGAGAGCCCGTGTACCGGGTCATCGCCTCGGACCGCGACCGCGGAGCCAACGCCGAGATCTCCTACAGCATCGAGGACGGAGACGAGCAGGGCAACTTCTTCATCGAGCCCAAAACAGGCCTCGTGTCCTCCAAGAAGGTCTCGGTGGCCGGCGACTACGACATCCTCACGGTACGGGTCCGACCGAAAGTTCTGGCACCTCTCCACATGGGTTATGGGCAGCATCGGTCCCGCCCCCACCGATGTTCCACATCGGCTGCAGGGACGAGCGGGCTGCTCTACAGTACCCTCTGTGTGTGTGTGTGTGTGTGTGTGTGTGTGTGTGTGTGTGGGCTGCAGTATGTCACTCAGACCCCTGTCAGGCCCTGAGCAGGTGTTCGGCTCCGGCTCCGCCCACCACCTCAGGTCCCAGAGCTCGTTAGTTATGAGGAGGTGCTAACGCGGCCATAAACATGGGTTTTTGACATTTCATTCAAACCATGCCCACGTTTCAAAGCTTCAAACCAAACTCACCAGCACTGAGCTTGTCACCGCACCATAAAGGCCGCCTCAGGTCTGTTTCATTACTCAGTAGCCCGGCCACTCAAACACCCCCCAGCATCCAGAGTAAATACATCATCGGCTTTAAAATAGTCTCAGAAAAGGTCATCGGCATATTCTGAATCGGTTTAGTGTTTGGTAAAGTTATTTTAATTTAAGTATTTGTTATTATTAGTATTTGTTTTTTTTTACTTTTTAGAGCTGTTTTACTTTGTAGTGATGACTGTTATTCATATTTCTTTTGTTTTGTTACGTTATATATTTTAATATTAGTTTGTAAGTAGTGTTTATTATTTAGTTCATTGTCTGTTAGATTTTTTTTGGCAATTATAATTTTTAAGTTTTGTTTTTCTCTTCTCTAAGTGATCTTTTCTGTCATTTTTTACTTTCTTATCTTGTTTGTTTGTTAATGTTTTTTGAATGTCATTTTTTGTGACCTTTTCTTTATTACAATTCTTCTCTTCTTTCTATTATTTTTACTTTCTAGTATTTTTGCCATCTTTCTTTCTTTCTTTCTTTCTGTCTTTCTTTATATTTTTCTTTCTTTCTTCTGTATGTGTTAATTATGTTGTTAATAGTTTTTGTATATTTTTAGTTTTAGCAGTCATAATCTTTTTTGAGATGTTTTACTTTTTAATTGGTTTTATTTAGTTATATTTTATTTACTAAAGTATTTAGCAAATGAATTGTTTATTGCTTATCATTTTATTTATTTATTTTAATTGCTAAAAATATATTTTACTTTTAGCAGTTATGAGGTATTTTTAGAGGTGTTTTATTTTATTCTTATTTATGTTGTGAAAGCTGTTATATTTTGTTTTGTGATGTTTTTGTTTAGGTTTTTATTATTATTATCAAGTGATTTCTTTTTACTTTTTAAGTTTTGTAGACATTTTTGTTTAGTTGCTTAGTGTTATTATTATATCTTATTTTTTGTTTCTTTTGCTGCTTTTTACTTAAGTTTAGTTTTTGTAATTAGTATTATTATTATTTTATTTTTTTTTTATATTATATTTTATCTTTAAAACCCTTCCAGTTCCCAGTAGAAGACGAAGTGATGATAGTTAGGGTTTACCGTTTGTTCCCCGGTTCATGATGTTTGTTTTTGTTTTTGTTTTATTTGTAGATCAAAGCGGTGGATAATGGGAGGCCCCAGAAATCGTCCACGTGCCGCCTGCACATCGAGTGGATCCCCAAACCGAAGCCCAGCGCCAAGGAGCTGGCCTTTGATGAGAGCGTCTTCACCTTCAGCGTCATGGAGAGCGACCCCGTGGCCCACATGTTCGGCGTGATCACCGTGGAGACGGTGGACACGCCCGTCTGGTTCGACATCACAGGTACATTAACCCTAACCAATAACAATCTTTGGACGTGACCCCGCCCCCCTAATAGATATGTTATGATGCGCCAGATTTGGAGGCCAGGTCAACACTTTTGCTAACAAACACATGAAGCTCAGGCATCTTGAAAGCTTTGCATGGAATATTTCGAAACCTCCTTCCTCTTTTCCTCCCTTTGATCTCTGACCTTCTGAGGCTCCGCCTTAACCCTGCTTTCTCTCGGAATGTCTCTTTCCTCCTCTGTGCTTGCTTTCGGAAGAAAACGGCGAGCCGAGCGACGCCTTTCACATCCTACAGGTGGCGTGCGACCTGAACTGCACCGCTGAAGGTATCAGTCCTGGAGCCCTAATTGGCTCATAGATGTCATGTGGTTGGTCCATGTTGTGATGTTTGAAAATTTTACCATTTTTCCGTTGTTCATCTGTCGTTGTTCCTTTGTTGTAAGTGAAAACGCTTTGATAAGAGTATCATTATATCAGCACCTTTACAAGCATAATGACTGTAAAAAAGCCTCGGCCCTCATGTTTCCCAAATCTTTATCAACTTGTTCCCCAAACTTCCCCCAATTCATTCCCCAAACCTCCCTCAATTCATTCTAAGTGAAAAACGCTTTTGATAAGAGTAATCATTATATCAGCACTTTACAAAAGCATAATGACTGTTAAAAAAAAAGCCTCGGCCCTCATGTTTCCCCAAATCTTTATCAACGTTTGTTCCCCCAAACTTCCCCCAATTTCATTCCCCCAAACCTCCCTCAAATTCATATTCTCCCAAACCTCCCCCTATTCATTCCCCAAAACCTCCCTCAACTCGTTTCCCCAAAACCTCCCCTCAATTTGTTCCCCAAAACCTTCCCCCAATTTGTTTCCCCAAAGATCCCTCAATTCATTCCCCAAAAACTTTCCCCCAATTCATTCCCCAAACCTCTCTCAATTTTGTTCCCCAAAGATCCATCAAATCATTCCCCAAACCTCCCTCAATTTGTTCCCAAACCTCCCTCAATTTGTTCCCCAAAGATCCCTCAATTCATTCCCCAAACCTCCCCAAACCTCCCTCAATTTGGTTCTCCCAAACCACCCTCAATTTGTGTTCCCAAATCTTCCCCAATTTGTTCCCCCAAAGATCCCTCAATTCATTCCCCAAAACCTCCCTCAACTCGTTCCAAAACCTCCCTCAACTCGTTCCCCAAACCTTTCTCAATTTTTGTTCCCCAAACCTTCCCCAATTTGTTCCCCAAAGATCCCTCCAATTCATTCCCCAAAAACTTCCCCCAATTTCATTCCCCAAACCCTCCCTCCAATTTTGTTCCCCAAACCTCCCTCAATTTGTTCCCCAAAGATCCCTCAATTCATTCCCCAAACCTCCCTCAATTTGTTCCTCAAACCTCCCTCAATTTGTTCCCCAAACCTTCCCCAATTTGTTCCCCAAAGATCCCTCAATTCATTCTCCAAACCTCCCTCAATTCATTCCCCAAACCTCCCTCAACTCGTTCCCCAAACCTCTCTCAATTTGTTCCTCAAACCTTCCCCAATTTGTTCCCCAAAGATCCCTCAATTCATTCCCCAAACTTCCCCCAATTCATTCCCCAAACCTCCCTCAATTTGTTCCCCAAAGATCCATCAAATCATTCCCCAAACCTCCCTCAATTTGTTCCCCAAACCTCCCTCAATTTGTTCCTCAAATCATCCCCAATGATTCCACAAACCTTCATCCGTTTGTTCCCCAAACCTTCCACAGTTTGTTCCCAAAACCTTCTTGTTTTCCAAATGTTGTCTGAATGTTTCTCAGATTCTCCACCCAACCTTCTCCACATATTTTTTTAAATCTCCCCATTTTTTTATCCTAATGTTTGCATGTTCCTCTTAATGTTATCGAATGTTGCTGTTTTCCAAGTTTTCCAAATGTTCTCCAGTTTGTTTCTCAACATTTTTCCAATGTTCAGAAACGTGCTCCTCAGCCGTTCTCCATTTTGTTCTTCAACAGAATTAAGACAAACTTACCTTGGAAATGTTTAATTTTCTTCTCAATGATTTTAATTTTTGCTTGGTGTTACGTTTTCACTCTTCCTGAACTTTGTGAACGAACCTTCAGGATCTGATTCAGTTCCGGTTCTTCCTTCAGGTGGAAACTCGGACAGCCGTTTCGACGTGGGCAAAGCCAGCGGGGCGTTGATTGTGGCTCAGCCTCTGGACGCTGAGCAGAAGTCCAACTACAACCTGACGCTGGAGGCGACCGACGGTACGAGGACGGTCAGCACCCAGGTGAGGAACCAGAGCGGGTGCTTTGTTTATGGAGAGAGAGCGCCGGGGGGTTTGTTTGTCCTGGACCTGTGATTGGAACATTCAACAAATTTTAATGATGGTTAAACTTTGGAGATGTGTGTGTGGGAAGGAAAGAGAGCGTTTGTGTGTGTGTGTGTGTGCGTGTGTGTGTGTGTGTGTGTGTGTGTGTATGTGTGTGTGTCATTAGCAGAGTGGGAGACGTTAGTTTGTGGAACCAGACAGTGGTCAGGTGATTCCGAAATTCCTCACATAGCTCAGCGGCTTCGGTCTGCTGCCAAGATTAGATTTTTCTCAGCCTAGTGAAGGAGCTTCCAGACATTCCACATGTGCTGCTCCAACGTTCCCTAAACATTCCCCAGCTCATTTCAGCTCATTGTTCCTAAACGTTCCTCGTGTGACCCTGCTCCCAATTAACCGATTTTACACTTGCCTTAGCAGAAATGTTCTTCAACTATTCCTTGAATACTTAAATACAACATGTTCTCTAACATTCCCTGAAACTTTCTAGTTTTTTCCGAAATTTATCAATCATCAAACGTTCTCCAATTTGTTCTCTAAACCTTCTTTCCCAACTTAATGTTTCAGAACTCTCATTAAATGACGTTCCCATATTTGATTCCCAACCGTCACTGAATCACTCTTAAAATATTCCTCTATTTGTTCTTTCCACTTTTGTTCTTCAGTAATTTTTTATTTTATTTTCTATATTCTCCTGAATTTATTTGTCAAAAAGTCTCCAAATGTGTTCCCACAACGTTCCAAAAATGTTCTCAGAATATTTTAGTTCCGTAAACATTCTCTAATTTGATTCCAGATCGTGTTCCGTCCTACAAAAGGCTTCCAGTATAATCTTAAAAGCTTTCCTTTGTTTGTCCTCCAGAACTTCCCAAAAGCTGGTCCCCCGAACAATTTGTTTCCCAAATGTTCCCAAGTTTGCTTCCCAAACCTTCCCCAATTTGTTCCTCAATCATTCCCTCTGTACCAAATACTCCTGTTTCTTCTAAACATCTTTAAATAATTCAATAAATGTTTTACAGTTTGTTCCTGACACTTTTATAATAAATGTTCCCAGCTTAGATGTTATATGTAAGAATTAAACTAAGTAATGAAAATATTAAACACGACGACATATTTAAAAACATAATAATCTACTGACTTCTCACTGTCGCTGAGTTTCGGCTGTTTAGGATGAAAGTCTCTTTTTTTCTGCTCGGTAATATTGAGGGGGCAGATATTTGTGCCACACACCTGCGGAGCCGCCGCCTGATATCAGGACGTGTTGACAGGGACGTGTGCCGAGCCACTAATACGATAAAGCGCTGAAAGCTCAGGGTCTGGCGACAGGACGAGAGACAGGTGGCTGTTTAACAAGGAAAAAAGAACAAGAAAGAGCAAACTAAAACTTCCTGTACAAACACGGGGTGCCAATATTTATTCTGTATACATCACCATTGTAGTGAGACTGCAGCGGTAGTTATCAGAGGTCTGTAAATAAAGCAAATAAAAAAAAAAGATTTGTACCCCAGATTTCCCCAAATCTTCCCCAATTTGTTCTTCAAACATTCCCCAGTTTGTTTCCTAACCTTCCCCAATTTGTTCCCCAAACCCTTTCCATTTGTTCCTCAAATCTTCTCCAAATTGTTGCCAAAATCTTCCCCAGTTTGTTCTCCAAACTCTCCCCTAACCTCCCCCAATTTGTTCCCCAAATCTTCTCCAAATTGTTGCCAAAATCTTCCCCAATTTGTTCTTCAAACTTTCCCCAGTTTGTTCCCTAACCTTCCCCAATTTGTTGACAGAACTTTCATCAAATTGTTTCCCAAAATGTTCCCCGATTTGTTCCCCAAACCTTCCTCAATTTGTTTCCAGAATCTTCCCCAATTTGTTCCCCAAATCTTCCTCAATTTGTTGCCAAACTATTCAAAATTTGTTCTTCAAACCTTCCCCAATTCGTTCCCTAAATAAAGAAGGAGCAAACTAAAACTTCCTGTCGCTATACAAAGACAGAGTGCCGATATTTATTCCGTATACATCAGCATTGTAGTGCTGCAGCGGTAGTTATCATAAATCCCTTAACAATATGCAGTGCAGGTCTGTAAATAAAGCACGCAGATGGCAAAAAATTTCAGATTTCAGACTGATGCTCTGCTGACATTGATGCTGGACGCTGGTAGAACTTCAGCAGGTCGACCTGTAGGATTAAGAGAGGCGTCCTTGTGATCTGAAGCTCATGTCATGCGGTTTGAATTGTGTTCTTTTTTAGGAAAACAGGGCGCGCTAAGCTGATTAAAGCTGGAATTCGGTGCGCCTCTTCTTTACGTCTGACACAAATGCGTTCCGTCCCGGCGGTAAACACGTCTTCAGGCGCAAATCCACGTCCCTCGAGCTCGTGTTATCTGCTGAAATCTCCAGCAGCGGATTTAAAAAAATAAGAAGTATTATGTTTTTGTCTCATCAGATGAAAGCAGTGGAAAAAAATCCCTCATGCCATACTATTTAAAGCTGCCTGTGCCTGTTTTTTAAATTATTTTTTTATTTATTCTATTTGAAGACATAAATTGTGAGAAAAACGGATTTGGATGATGACCAGAGGCACATTTTTGGGTGCGGTTTCATTATTTTTCTTTCTATTTATAATAAATGGATCACTTTGTTTTAAAAAGACTCCTTGATAGGCCAGTTTTCAAGGTCCTTTTGAATCCCAGCGTCCTAAAAACGTCACGACTATATATGGACGTAAACTAAAATGTAAAAAAGTTATTTATTTTATTGTTATTATTTTCTCTGGCTCCCCGTTTTATGCTGGTCAGGGAATTCGAGACCATTCGTCTTTTGAAAGAATCTCTCCAGATGCAGAAAATATAAAACAGAAATGCAGCGATTGCAGTTTTCTTGACGAAGTCCGATTTTCTTTCTTTCTAAGAATTATAAATGACAGTGTACAGACACTTTTTTGTTCGGCTTTTCTTCTAATGGAAACTTCTTCATTGCTGAAAAGAGATAGCAGGGGCTGCTGGGCTTGCGTCTGGCTCTCGCTAGCTTTAGCGTTTTGTCAAACTCTGCATATTCAACTTTTTCATGTTTTAAACCTCTTATTAAATTTCTTGTTCCTCCATGGCTTATTTTCGCTAACAGCACGCTCTGCCTGGCTGTGTTCGAAATAGATCCCTAATACCTCATTAGTCACCCTGCTCCCTCATTAGTATTGCACTAACAATATAGAGAGAGACTGTTTAGTGACTAAGTAGCACTCAAAACACAACTTTTTTGCAGATAATGTCAGCTCATATCAATAAAACCACAACTGCGATATTATTCTTGATGATAAATATCGCACACTCCTACCTGGGGGTGTTTTTGGCTCTCCTACCATCCTCCTCACTGTGCATGTGGGCAAAATAAACTTGGGTTCTCGTCCAGGCAAGTTTGTCACAGTGCCAGATGATTGGAACTTATTTGTTATTTCTCTATCTGTAGCTGTTTTTTATAGCCTGTTGCTGACTTATGGAGGTCGGCACACTTTTCTCTTTCCAACGTTGAAGAGCGGCTAAAATAGTTTGACCTCTGTGTCCCCTCATATATATATATACCCCAGTGAAACAGCAAGTCATCGATTACTTGTTGATATACTTCTTGAAATACTTGGTGCTTATAATGTGGTCTGAAGGTATTACTCATTCTGGATCTGCTATGTTGCTCCTCAGGGATCAGCCCTCACACTCACTCACTCTCTCTCTCTCTCTCTCTCTCTCTCTCTCTCTCTCTCTCTCTCTCAAGATTCAAGATTCAAGATTCAAAAGTTGCTTTATTGGCATGACAAATATGTACACTTGTATTGCCAAAGCTCGGGTACAAGAGAAACAAAAATATACATACAATCGTAAACAAATAAGACTTAAAATACAATAGAATAATAAAATTAAGATAAAATATAATAAGATATAGTTAGACAAAATAAAATAAAATAAAGTGGGAGGTAAAAGACAGACAAATAAGTAATATATAATAAAATGTTAAAGTGTTCGTGTGCATGTACATGTGCGTGTGTGTGTGCGTGTGTGTGTGTGTGGGGGGGGTCACTCACTGCTCCTCATCAGGTGACAGGTGTGTACATACTGTGCTGCTAGTGTGCAGCTCTCCCTGTACTCCCCCAGCAGGGGGGGCAGTTTGTCGGGGGGTGAGAGCTCATTAAAATTTGGACAGATTTTGTTAAATTTGGGGAAGAATTGATTTCTTATGGTTTCATATTTGGGACATTCGGTGAGGAAGTCTCTACTGTATTTAGTGAGCAGTGCTGACACACTCTCTGCTCTCTCTCTCTCTCTCTCTCTCTCTCTCTCACACACACACACACACACACACACACACACACACACACACACAGATGGAGCTCTGCATTCCACTGCGGGTATCTCACACCGGATAGCAGCCAGACAGGCTGGTACACACGACTCCACCCGCTCTGCCTCTCTTTCATCTCCATTATATTCATTCGTCCTTTCATAACCCGCATTCACTGACGCCGTTTGTGCATTTAGCACCCAAAAGTGAGTTCTGAAAGGTGCTAAAACTTTTGCTCACTCCACACTTTGCTTCGTCAGGCAGCCGACCAACCTTGAGTTCTTGTTTTAGTCAGAAAGCAGCTCACATGATCATCTTTTAATGCTGAAATGAAACTGGGACCTGTTATAGAAAATCATGGTCCAGTTCTGGAAGCAGAATGATCCTTGTTTTTAAGTCCCTCCCTCCAAATGCGGTCATTTTTACTCCTACACCTCCTCCTCCATCTGCCTGCCCCTCTGCTGCCAAGCCCTTTTTATCCACACTCATCATATTCCCTCTGCAAACACAGCCATTGCTTATTGTTACTGCCGGAGCCAAGATGGCTGCCCACAGGGGGCCAGTCGCCCCATGGCCTGTTGTTCTGTCCCTATGAGCTGAGCCACTGTGAAAGCCATGATGGAAAAGGTAAGGACGGTTTCGTCCCTGGCTCCTGTGGGACAGCAACACGCTGCTCTTAGCTTTTCACGCGTCACAAATCATATTACTGTGTATAAAGCAGAACGTGACTATTATGGGCTGTTCATCACACATATGGTGTTAGAACGGTCTAGTCTGGAAGTGTGTGCCTGTTCTCAATTACATTTGGGTATATTTTGTTTTTGCCAGATCTCAGTTAATTGCTCGCCGTTCCTCAACCTGACATTTAACTTGGCTCAGCTGCATTACAGCCGTGATGAAAGCGCACCGTTCCACGTTAGCGAGGCGGCGACTTTGGTATTTACAGAAAGAACAAGTCGATCGCTATCACTTTCCCAGCGCACCGAGCTTGTTTGGGGGTTAGGTGGCATCGATCCTTCGAGGGATGCCTCAGTCCAAACGTTCTGTCCCAAATTAGGGCTGTGATATAGAAATAAATCATCGTGCTCTGATTTTATTCTAACCATCCTCCGAAAGTCAGTATCTAATATCTTCAATATCTAACTTCTAACTCACTACATCTAACTAATAATACACTGGTGTGTGCAGTTTAATGTCTGCATTGTTTTGCCATTAGCATTGACCAAAATGGACATTTTGTTTCTTTCTTTCTTCCACCCACAGGTTCTCATCAAAGTGATCGACACCAACAACCACCGGCCTCAGTTCTCTCAGGCGAGGTACGAGGCCAGCGTTCCTGAAGACGCTCCGCCCGACACTGAGGTTCTGCGGCTCAGCGCCACGGATCAGGACGAGAAGAACAAGCTGACGTTCACGCTGCTGAGCAGCACCGATCCGTTCAGCCTGCGCAAGTTCCGCCTGGACCCCGGAACCGGAGCCCTGTACACGGCAGAGAGGCTGGACCACGAGGCCATGCGGCAGCACACCCTGACCGTCATGGTACGGCTCACTTCTGGAAAATCTCTGCCGTATGCGTAGTCGTCCGATTGAAGGAAACTCGCAGGCAGTTTGTGCTCTGCAGTTTCTGATTGACTTCGTTTGTTCGTTAATTAGTCCAATTTGTCTGCCTTGTTTGTGAAGCTGGGGATGTCGTGCGCCCGAAGTGCGGTGTTTATTTAGCCGAATTGATTAGTCTCGGCTATACGAGACGGCGAGTCAGTCAGGCATCACCCCACCTGATGTTCTCTCCGTTTTTGTTTTGCCTCTCCATTCGCGAGCCTTCGATGCGTGGCTTGGAGAAATTAAGAAGCGCTTTTTTCCAGGGGGACGTCGTGGGTTTGTTTACTAGCTCGCTTATCTTCTTTTTTGGTTTGGTCTCTCCGTTTCTCGTTTCTCCATAACTGAATCTTCGTTTTCCTTCCTCAAGGTGCGAGACCAGGACATTCCGGTGAAGCGGAACCTCGTGCGGGTGATCGTGAACGTGGAGGACGCCAACGACAACGCGCCGTGGTTCTTCGGCGCGCCGTATGTGGCTCGCGTCTTTGAGTCGGCCGCCGTCGGGACCTCTCTGCTGCAAATCACTGCTCTGGATAAGGACAGAGGTCAAAACGCTGAGATTGTTTACAGCATTGAATCAGGTAATCAGACGATTTTTATATACAAATCTCAAAGTCTGAGAAATTCCAGAACTCTGGTTGTTTGCATGATTTTTTTCACATTGCCATGAACAGGGGAAGTCATTTGTAAGGCTCTGATTATTGCTCTAGGAAGTCGTTCCCATTACCAGGAAAACAGAAGGTCATCCGGAGGCTCTTTTGGGATTCTTGTGTTGGTTTCTCATGTTGGTGCTTGGTCCAGATTCAGAACTGATTCAAATTCTCATTGCCATTAAAGTAGGACTTCATTTTAGGAGGCTATTCGATCATTGCCATGTCAGTAGAAGGTTACTTGGGGGTCTCGTGGCCATGGCTATAAAAGTAGGGGGTCAGTTGAGGGCTCCCTCTTGGGATTGCCGGGAAAGAAAAATGAAACCTCAAATCAGGCAGTCCCATAATCCCTGTACTGGCTCTTCAGTGAAGGTGCAGAGAAAATCAATATTTCAGCTTAAACCATCTGACCTCACGGTTCCGAGCTAATAGTCAGCAGGTTTAGGTCCTAGGCGTGTATTCTGACCGCTGATCCCATCAGAAATTTCACGAAATCCATTTTGGGTTTAATAAAGGTCGTAAAACTACATTAAATTCACCAGGTCCTGAAAGGCCAGGTCCTGCAGATATTTCTCTAAATGACTGAAATATCCATGGTGCACGTCAGACATGGTTTATTAATGCCACGTTATGTCACTGGACCGTGCCTTTGTGGTTTGCATGATGCAGTAAACAAGTACCGGCTATGGAAAAATCCTGTTCTCAATTACGGACTTCTTGTAAGAGTTAACATCATTGCTCAAACCTATACGCATCCAAACAAGTTGTCTCATGTTTCTTTATATGAGATGCCCGAGGCTGTTCCCACTTAAAGGGTTTTTTATTGATTTGCATGTAGTCACCTGGCACGTGAAATGTTTGGACTCTCAGAGGTGAAGCCTCTCGGCAAGCTGGGAGTGGAGCATTCCTGTCGTGCTGCCCGTGTTTTTCCTTCCAGAACAGATCCGCTCAGAGCGATGTATACACCTCATACGGTATAAAGATAATAGAAAGAGAAAAGCAGAGTCTTGTTCATGAGCGATGAGAAGAGGGATCGTGAGTTCGACTGTAGGCTCGTTGTACCAGACCATAGTGGTGAAGAGGGAGCTGAGCCATAAAGAAAAGCTGTGAATTTACCGGTCCATTTATGTTCCCGTCCTTACCTATGGTCATGAGCTTTGGGTAATGACCTAAACAACGAGACCACAGATACAAGCGGCCGAAATGAGCTTTCTTTGGAGAGCTGCTGGGCAGACTCTCCATTACCTGGTGAGGAGCTCGGCAATCCAGGAGTTGCCCGGAGTAGAACCGGTGCTCCTTCGCCTTTAGGACCCACTTGAGTTGGTTCAGGCATCTGATAAGGATACCTCCAGGATGCCTCCCACTAGAGGTGTACCAGGCAAGGCCAATTGGGAGGAGGCCCCGGGGTTGACCCAGGACCTGCTAGATGGATTATATCTGGCAGATGGCCTGGGAGTAGCTGGGGATTCCCCAGGAGGTGTTGTGGGGAATCCAGGAGGATCTCGGAGGAGAGCCGCTGCTCCATCGTGTAGAGAGGAGCCAGCTGAGTTGCTTCGGGCATCTGATAAGGATGCCTCCCAAACGGCTCCCACTAGAGGTGTACCAGGCCCGGCCAACTTCACAGGAGGCCCCCGGGGTAGACCCAGGACCTGCTGGAGGGTCTGTATCTCCCAGCTGGCTTGGGAGCGGCTAGGGATCCCCCTGGAGGAGTTCCCCCAAGTTGCGTGGGACATAGATGCATGGGCTTCTTTGCTTGCCCTGCTGCCACGTCGACCCTGAAATGGATAAGCGGGAAGTACGAGATGAGATGAAGTCAGAAGGAAAATTAAAACAAAGAAAGCCTCAAAAAGTAGCCAGACATTAATATCAGGGGGGTTTTAATGATGAAATCAAAGCGGATCGCAAGGCATGCAGTAGGCTTGTGCTTTCCCTCCCTTTCATTTCCCATAATTGTTGTCTTATTAAATAGCCAGTGTTTGGACAGCAGAGGGGGGGATTCTTCCCCCTCACCGCTCAGCTTGTTGAGAATGCACATTTTTGACGTGTCTCGCATGACTGGTGCTAACTGAACTGTAAATGCCAGACAGTCAGCACTCTTTGTAACGGTCAGAGTCCTTTTACGCCAACTGAAAGGTACCGATGCTTTGCGGGTTTTACCTAAATGTTGCTGATGAGTGGAAATGCCGGAAAGCAGATGACTAAATATCTCAAACTAAAGAGCTGCTTTTGAAGAAATGTGCTAGAAGGTAAACCGGAGGCCTCGTGTAATAGCCTTGCGTATGTTTTGTGCAGAAATCAATGGAACGCTAATTACAGGAAATAGATGGAGCTTGAGAAGGGAGTCGCAAAGGTGCCGAATGTAAAATTAAACGTAGGGTTTAGCTTAAGGGTCTGCATGAGGGGAATATAAAATCAATGCTTTAACCGAGCATGGTGAAATAAAACCTCTCGTCTTGCTTCTCTGCTCCGCAGGAAACGTGGCTAATTCCTTCACCATCGATCCTGTCCTGGGCACAATCGCCGTGGCAAAGGAGCTGGACCGAGGCAACAACAATCACTTTGAGCTAACTGTGAAAGCCACGGACAGAGGGACTCCGCCCCTGAGCGCCACGGCGACTGTTGACGTCACGGTCACTGTCTCGGACAATGCCAGGCCTAAATTTGCAGAGAAGGAGTTTGCTGCCGAGGTCAGCGAATCTGCCCCTCCCGGGACATTCGTAAGCCTGGTAACAGCCACCAGCCAATCGTCGGTCTTCTACCAGATCAGAGACGGAAACCCGAACGGAGAATTCGATGTCAACCCCAACTCTGGAGTCGTCGTGACCCAACGAGCTCTGGATTATGAAGCGATCCCGTCTTACAGACTGACTATCCAAGGAACCAACATGGCTGGCCAAGTGAGCAACGCCACACTCGTAATTCACCTGAAGGATGAAAATGACAACGTGCCGGTCTTCATCAAGGACGAGTTCACTGGTATGGTGAGCGAGTCGTCGCCTGTGAAAAGCGTAGTCCTTACCAAAGACAGTACGCCGCTAGTCATCAGAGCTTTGGACCTGGATCGCGACAACAATGCTAGACTGGTCTACCAAATCGTGGAACCGTTTGCCCACAATTACTTCGCCATCGATTCCAGCACCGGAGCGATCAGGACCATGACGGAGCTGGATTATGAAAAAAGGTCTGTTTTCCGTTTCACCGTCCAAGTCCACGACATGGGAATCCCGCGCCACTTTGCAGAGAAGGCGGCCAACGTGACCATCCAAGTCATAGACGTCAACGATTGCCCGCCTCAGTTCAGCCAGGACGTCTACGAGGCTACGGTTCTAGTTCCGACTTACAAAGGTGTTCAGGTTATCACGGTCAATGCTACCGATGCGGACTCGGGACCCAACGCCCGGCTCCTCTACTCCATCGCGGAGGGTAACATCGGCGACAAGTTCAGAATGGACCCACTTACGGGCATCGTCACCATCCAGAACGTCACCCAGCTGAGAAGCAGATACGAGCTGAAAGCCCGAGTGTCCGATGGAAGGTTTTCTAAAACGGCCGCGGTGAAGATAAACATCAGAGAGAACAAGGCAAGCAGTCTGAAGTTCACTCAGAACTCCTACAAAGCGTCCGTGCATGAGAACTCGTCAGAAAAGAAGACCCTGGCCGTCATAGCCGCCGTGGGCAACAAGGTCAACGAGCCTCTGTTCTACACTGTTTTAAACCCAGATAAAAGATTTGAAGTCAGCAGAACGTCCGGAGTCCTGTCGTTTACCGGCGTGCCGTTTGACCGCGAGGAACAGGACACCTACAACGTCGTGGTGGAAGTGAGCAGACAGGACAAGTCTGACGTGGCTCACGTTCTTGTTACGGTAACGGTCGAGGACGTCAACGACAACCCGCCCATGTTCGTCAACCTGCCTTACCACGCTCTTGTTCAGAAGGACGCCGAAGTGGGCCAAGTGATCAGACAGGTGACCGCCGTGGATGCCGATACTGGGAGTAATGCCAAGATAATTTATCACCTCCAGGAGCTGAATGAATTCGTCCAGATAAGCTCTAGTGGGGAGCTCTCGCTGAAAACGCCGTTTGAGAAGGACTCTGCGGACTCGGAGTTTGTGGTCACGATTGTGGCTACAGATGGCGGGGAGCCTCCGCTGTCTGCAAGCGTCGAAGTGCCTATAACTGTGGTGAACAAAGCCATACCGGTGTTTGACAAACCGTTCTACAGCCTAGAGATCCCCGAGAACGTACAGCTCCACACGCCCATCGTCCACGTACAGGCCAGTAACTCCGAAGGGCCGAGGGTGGTCTACACCATCTCAGAGGGTGACCCTTACAACCAGTTTTCCATCAACTTTGACACTGGGGTCATCCATGTCGTGCAGCCTCTTGATTTTGAGACGCACCCTGCGTATAAACTCAGCGTCAGAGCCATGGACTCGCTCACAGGGGCCAAAGCTGACGTCTTTGTTGACATCGTGGTAGAGGATGTAAACGACAATCCTCCTGTGTTCCGCACCAAGCCCTATAACGCCAGCCTTTCCGAAGCTTCTGTTGTTGGCACCTCCGTGGCGCAGGTCTCAGCCACGGATGCGGACACGGGCAACAATAGACTCCTGTTCTACCAAATAGTCGAAGATCAGAAGAGCTCCGAATATTTCACCATCGACCGAGACGCCGGTATTATCTGGACGGCACACATGCTTGACCACGAAGAGAGAACGCGGCACACGCTTACAGTCAGAGCCATAGACGGAGGGGTTCCGGCACTTTCCAGCGAGGTCACTGTGACGATCGACGTTCTGGATCTGAACGACAACGCTCCCGTGTTCTCACAGAAGGTTTACGAGGCAGCCATCAGCGAGCTGGCTCCCCGTGCCCATTTTGTGACGCAGGTTCAAGCTTCGGATGCGGACAGCTCGGACGGCACGAAACTGGACTTCTCAATCCTGTCAGGAAACGAAGACCAAAACTTTGCCATAGGCAAAAACTCCGGCGCTATAGTCGTTTCCAATCACAGGAAGACCCACATGGAGCCTCTTTACCACCTTAACGTTTCCGTGTCCGACGGTGTGTTCAGGGACTCGGCTCTTGTGAGAATAACAGTTAATGGTGCGAACTTCCACAGCCCTACCTTCCCTCAAGCTGAGTACATCGTCGAGCTTCTAGAAAATTCCCCCGTTGGAACTCTGGTGGTGGAAACGCCGGCATCGGACGAAGATAACGGCGTGTATGGGAGGGTCACATACCACATTGTGAACGACATCGCTAAAGATAAGTTCTCCGTCAACGAGGACGGTGAAATTTTCACAGTAGAGAGCCTTGACCGCGAGAAAGCCTTGGAGATAATAATCCCAATCTCGTTGATGGCCAAGGACGGCGGCGGCAAAGTGGGGTTCTGCACCATCAACGTGATCCTAACCGACATCAACGATAATTCCCCGCAGTTTAAGGCTGCGGAGTACAGAGAAAACATCGCGTCGGATGCTCCAAAAGGAACGACCGTGGTTAAAATTGCGGCCTCGGACACAGACGAAGGCAGCAACGCGGACATCAAATACAGCATCGAGGCAGACGCGGATAACATAGCGGAGAACTTTAAGATCCACCCACTCAATGGTACCATCGTGACAAAAGAGAGTCTTATCGGGCTGGAGAACGAGCTCTATGCTTTCCTTGTACGTGCAAGGGACGGTGGCAACCCTTCCAGATCCTCCGTTGTCCCCGTTTACATTAGGATACTGTCCCCGGAGATCCGAGTGCCAAAGTTTGCAGAATCACACTACAGGTTTGCCATTGAAGAAGATCGCCCGTTGGGCTCCGAGATAGACGTGATTCAGGCAAAGAGTGACCAAGCAGTGTCGTACCACCTAGTGAAGGGCAACACGCCGGGGAGCAATAGAGATGAAGTGTTCGAGATTGACCGTGACACCGGAGCTCTGAGGCTCGTCAAGAAACTGGACCACGAAACCACCAAGTGGTATCAGCTCACCGTCCAGGCACAGAGCGAGCATGAAGGGAGCGACGTGATTGCTTCCATGGAGATTAGCATCCAAGTCAAGGACGTCAACGACAACAGTCCCTTCTTTGAGTCGGATCCCTACGAGGCCATCGTAGTGGAGAACCTCCCAGCAGGCACCTCAGTGATACAAGTCAAGGCGACTGACCTGGACTCGAGCACAAACGGACAGGTGACCTACGGTCTAGATCCTGTCCAGGACTCGGAAGACGTAGCGGAACTGTTCGCCATTAACAGCGAGACAGGCTGGGTGACCACGCTTAAAGAGCTGGACCGCGAGCAGACCAGCAAGTACACCATTGCCGTCCTGGCTACTGACCGTGGAGACAAAATACAGCTTACTGCGAGCACCAAGGTGGACGTAACCGTGGCGGATGTGAATGACAACCCTCCACGCTTCACGGCCGAGATCTACAAAGGCACGGTCAGTGAAGACGACCCTCCCGGTGGCGTGATTGCCATACTCAGCACAACCGACGCCGATTCTGAAGACATCAACAAGCAAGTGGAGTACTTCATCACGGGTAAGCCTGTCCAAACACTGCTTCTAACTGCGTGAATTCGGGATCTTCCTAATCTATGTGCACTCAATTAGCAGCTCATCACTGCCAAGCCAATCAGAACAGGCCTATAAAGACAGCTTTTAGCCATTCCGTCCCAGTTCGATCCGTAACGAGCTTTAAAGTAGAAGTCTAAATATTTAGGTCAGTAGAAAAGTCTTGCTTGCGTAATTAGCGCGGTAACTCATTGAAATTGGCAGGGGAAAGAGACAGACTCCAGTGTTAATTAGCTCGTGTGAATAGCTCTGCCAAGCTGAAGATCCCAGAACGACAGAAAGAAAGATGGCACAGAGCGTCTACTTGGCGAAACTGATCCGTTTTTGCGTCTTCTGCGTGTTTTCAGCTCTTCGTGTGTATCGCAATGCAAACTGATGACAATGTCACTGTATTTCAGTTCTGGCCTCTTGGTATGTCTGCAGAGGTCACAGTCCCAAAGTCCCAAAGTTTGTAGAGCCGTACTCATGTTGATTCAAGCAGAAAGCGATCAGGGAGATGTTCCGTCATTTAAGCCTCCATAAATTAGACCAAGACTGCTCAAAGGGGTGACTCTTTGTTTCCATCAAGGTGGCGACCCTCTGGGCCAGTTTGGCGTGGAGCACACGCAGGGCGAATGGAAGGTGTTGGTGCGAAAGCCGTTGGACAGGGAGGAGACGGATAATTACCACCTCAATATCACTGCTACAGATGGGACTTTCACGGCCCGGGCCATGGTAGACGTCAAAGTGCTGGACGCAAATGACAACAGTCCCGTTTGTGAGAAGGTAAGAGGGTTTTTTGGTTTCCTTATACCTAGCAAGGTTTGCTCAGTGGTCCAAGGAATGAGGTACTGGACAGTTCAGGTCCCGGCATTGCTATTCCTTAGCCCTTGAGCAAGGCTTCTAAGACGGGATAGGATACCAGTTGGGTAGGACTCAAAGGAGCAGTTGGGGATGATCCACTGGCTGTTGTCTGGTGACTAAACCAGAAGGTTTAGCGGGTGACCTGGTACTGGTTTATTAGCGCAGTTACCACCATGAAGGTCAACTGTTGCCATGGTTTACAAGCTGAGATCCACACCCCTTGTAGGGGGCGTCAAAACATCACAGGTGATCTGAGGAGTTTGTCAAAATCCAGTTTGCACATTAAATTAAATTTAAAGAACAAACTCACTTGTCAAAATAAAAAAGGGGAGAAGCTATAAAAAGAGCCCAAGAGAAAAGGAAAGAAAACATCATCTCTGCTAAGTTTTGCCATAAAGATGTGCAATGAATCAGTTTATCCTTTTGGTTGGTGCTTCAAAGCTTTTCTTAGATACTCCTAAGGGGGGCTCCAAGGACAAAGGTTGGGAAGCACTGAACTATTGGATGTCGAAGAGTCTAGTTTGTGAGAACCCTACCTCTAGTAGGCATCTACAGCCGAACAAGACCCTAAACTCAGAGTTTATATGGATTGTTTTGTATGAGGTCGCCTGCAAAGAACAGAGCCAGGATTGCAAAAGATCCTCATGCGAAGTAAATAAAAGCTTCCATTTTTTTGTGTGTTCCTATATATCTCTTTTATGAGTCGTAGTAACTCAGCCTTGTTACTCACCCCGTCTCTCATTTCCCCGTCTGCAGTCACTCTACGCCGTCCGTGTCCCCGAGGATGCTGTGCCTGGCCATTTCGTCCTCCAGGTCTCTGCCACGGACGCCGACATCCGGTCCAACGCTCAGATCACGTACCTGCTTCTGGGAGCCGGATCAGAACATTTCAGCATGGACCCGGACACAGGTACATAATCAGAGTGTGTGTGTGTGTGTGTGTTAGTGTCGGTGTGAGTCAGAGTGAGTGTGAGTGTGTGTGTTGTGACAGGCCAGTTCTCCATCAGTGTCGAGGCCCTTATGGAAGCTGACACTCATCTTTGTTTTGACGGTGTCACGGCGCCTGGGGGCACCCGTACACATGAGGCACACTCGGGGCTCTGGCAGGCTCTGTACATGAGCTGCATTTGGAAGTCGATAATACGCCGATTCCAAAAGGTTTTATGCAAATGTTTTGGCACCCCCCGGTGATTTTTACACACTGGTGAGTTATGTGGAAAGGAGCCAAAGCTGGAACTGAGCCACGAGTCAAAAATTCAACCGGCAGTGACTTCCGAACAGGTCGGGCATGATTGGCTGCATCTGAGGAAGGGGAGGTCAGTCGGGGGGATCATCACTATGGATTGGTGCCCGTCCCCATGTTTTCCGGTATTGGCACAAGACCCCTGCAACCCTGATCGATGGTTCGAAGTTTTATTGGAAAAAATGTTGTGTCAGAAAAAGATCGTAGCAAAACCCGCCGTGTGGCGAAAGGTGCAAAAACTTTTGCTCAAGACTGGATCTCGCTCTCTGGTTGCGATTGAAGCACTCGACAGCTGAACAGAAAACGGCTTGTACCAGAGTAGCATCATGCCTCTACAACACAAAGGCTGCTGTGAAGGTGCGAGCCAGCAGCTGAGAGCAAGAAGTGTGTGTGTGTGTGTGTGTGTGTGTGTGTGTGTTTGGCATGGCACACTGTGAAGCCGTTGCTGGTGGATGTTGGGTGTGGGATTAACATATCTGCAGGCTTTTCTTCTTTTTTTCCCTTCTTTAATTCAGTGGAGGAAAAGAAAAGAAGCTTTGTTTAGTGTTCGACATGCCAAGAGCCTCAGAGAGACCAAAGTTCCCAGAGTCACACTCTCACTTCTTTACTCGTTTCTTTTCCTTATTTATTTTTGACATTCTAGAACACTTTCCTTTGATTTATGCTTTCTGTCTTTCTGGCCAATACAATTCTATCTCTTTCTTCCTTTGCTAATTTCTTTTCTTCCGGCTGGTTATTATTTGTTTATTTATTTCCTTAGCGTTAGCTTGTAGCTGTATAGTTTCTTTGTTTTGTGCTTTTCTTTATACTACTTTCCTGCTTTGTGTGTGTTTTTTTTTAATCTTGATTGTCTTATCTGTATTCTTTCTTCTGTAAGTTTGTTCTTCTCTTGTTCTCTTCTCTCCAAGCTTTTTTTTTCTTCTTCTTTTTTATTTTCTCTCTTTCATTCCTGCGTTCTTTATCTCTGTACAATTAAATTTTTATTTTTTGTCATCTTCTCTTTATTTCTCTCAGCCTTACTCTCACTTCAAAGTCCTTTCTTACTTTGTGTCTTTCTTTCTCTGTTTGTTTTCTTCATTATAGCTCTCACTTTCCCGTGTTGCTTTTTTTCCTGTTCTGTTTGTCACGTCATTTTTACTCATCAGCTTTTGCTGTATTCTTTTTTTCTGTCTGACCTAATTATGGCTTGTGTAAGCCTTTTTTCTCACTTGTTTTTCACTTTTATTTCTCTCTTGCAATTCGTTGTCTTGCTGTATCTTTTTGGTTTGCTTCCTTTTTATTTCTCTCACAGACTCTTCAGGCATTGCCCACATCTCGTTGCTCTTTTTTTCTCTCTCCCTCTTTCTTTCTCTGTCATTTAATTATTTACTTTCTCCTCATCTGACAGACATTAGCACTGAGGTGGTGCTGTGTGTTTTCTCTCTCTCTCTCTTCTTGGGCGATCCGTCCCTGTGTAAACCGGTTATCATACTTTCTTCATCCTGCTGTGCGCCCACACTGCCCCCTGGAGTTGGAACTGGTGTATTGGCTGATGAGTTGGAGACGTGACTCCGAAAGGCTCTTTAGATCTTATAACAGCTCCTGTAGTGAGACAGATGGGATCTGGATTTATTGTAAGGGTTCTTCAGTGGTTCCTCAGACGGTGATTGTAGGTTGAGCTATTTCAGCCTGATGGTCCTTCAGTTAGATTCCTATTATAACCCTCACGGAACCTTTAAGGGCTGTCCAGAGGGAGGCGTAGAACCCCACAGGGTGCTGATCTGAGCTGAACCAGTTCTTATTTGTATTCTAGGCGAGCTGAAGACCTTGAACTCTTTGGACTACGAGGAGGAAGTGATTCACATGATGAAGGTACGAGCGGTGGACGGCGGAGGGCGCTACTGCGAGGCCGACGTCGAGGTCATGGTGGAGGACATCAACGATAATGCCCCGCGCTTTACCTCCGACCCGCTCTCCGTCACTGTTTTTGAGAACACAGAGCTGCAGACGCCGGTCGCCCGGCTCCAGGCCACGGACATCGACACAGGTGAGCTTCCAGGGATGTGAACCAGCACTGCCAATGTGACTCCGGACTCATGAACCATGCTCCCGGGGTGTATACAGAGCCTGTATACAGAGCAACTTATGATCCTCGCTTAAGGGCCTTGCTCAGGAGTCCAACAGTAACAGCTGTGGCTGTGGCTTTGGCTTTAAACCGTTTGGTCAAGAGCCAAGCACCTTAACCACTGTTTGCTTTAATGATGAGGTCGGAACAATTATAACAAATTATCATCGGAAATAAAAATCTCTCCTTTAACTCAGCTCATGCATGAGCACAGTTGCCAAATCCTGCTTGTTCTAAGCCACTTTGTGCCTATTTTGCTTATTGGTAGTTGCAGGTTAGAGGATTTTGGGGATTGTTTCTTTGGGTTTGTTCCCTGATCCTGTTGGTTTTGTTCAACCTGTAGAGGAAGTTAAACAGAAAATATATGGGTTTTTTTTTCTAAATGGATCAGGTGGTCACTCTGATGTTGTAGAAGGTCGAAAAAAGTTTGTTCCTGTAGAGCTGGTTGTTTTTTTCCTCTTGTGGGATTGCGTGTGTAAGTAGCTACCTTACGGGTCCATTTTGGTCAACGACCTGTTTGACAGGACACAGTGCGGTAGTTAATCGGCACATACCTGTAAGGGAAAGTATATAAGATCAGAGAAAGGGCCAAATAGAAGCGTCAGCAGTCTCAAAACTTTTGACCCTTGCTGTGTAAACAAGGTAACATCTGGTATTGGTGCCTCGTTTCAGCGATTTATCAACCTGGTGGAGTCGCTACATCAAACAGATTGGTTTGGATTTTCCTAGAATGTTTTCCATCGTGACGGTCCGTGGTTAATGAACACACGTCGATAAGGTCGGTCGTGTTTGTCCAGCATGGGAAAAGGCATTTGGTTATCGGCGAGCGGCGACACTTTCGACTTCAAAGTGCAGATGTGGTCAGGGGCTTGCACAAGCTTGCACAAAGGGAAAGTTTTGTCTAGGCATAGGGGCCAAGCCTCCTTCACCAAGACCGGGCAGGATTGTTTCAGGGTCTACTCCGGTGATCCGGATCCACCATGGAGCAAAATATCTTGTAGCGCTTTTGGTACATGCCTTGCGTCTCTGTGGCAGCAGTGGTGGGTCGGCGATTAAGGGTCTGTGCTAATGAGAGGACATGGGACCCTAAAATGCTTCGATAAAAGCATCCACCAAACGACCGAGTGTAAACACGGCTGAGTGCTCTGCTAGTGATCTCCGATGGCAGCTCAGCTGGAGGATTCACTCTAGAGAACGACCCGTGACAAAACAGATAAAGACGTGTGACGGGATTCACTTAACCGCTGTTAACCAGTCTTACAGCTCTAATTTAGAGGGGAAGGGAAGGGAGGGGAGCAGCGAGCGCAGTCAGGGGATGTCTGTTTTTTTATGTCCCGTAATGAGCAAAGGGTTCTGTGATAAATGGGAATCTAATAAACTCCAGAATTGCAAATGGGCTGCTCAGTCATCGGTTCCGTTCCTCCCAGGCATGAGCGATGAGCAAAACTGTTTACTCGCGTTTGCGTAACCGTTTCTCGCCGGGTTTGTTAAGTCAGATTATCGACTTTGGCAGCGTCTGCGGAATCGATGAGCGCTGAGGAGGCGGTTGTGCTTCGATAACGTGGAAGGATAATGAACTTCTCGAACCTGAATGCAGTCACCAGTTTTATTAGTTGTTTATTTACGTCATACTTCAACCCCCCTTCCGAAAAAACCCACTACCCCAGTGATAGGCTGTATCTGAGGGAGAGCATGGTCGGGTGATCATCTCCCAACCCCTGCAGCGGGCCCTGCGATGGATTTGCATTCCCCTCACAAATGCCTGGCTCACTTTGGGGATATTTGCCCTGGCTCTCGTCCTGAAAAGTTGTTTACGGATTTTGTTTTAAGGTCCGAACAGCGAGCTGACATACTCCCTGGTGGACTCGGCGGATGGCGCTTTTGCCATCGACGAGCGCTCCGGCGTCCTCCGACTGGCCACGTCCCTCGATCGCGAGCTCAGATCGACGTACTCCCTCCGAGTGCGCGCCGTGGACCGCGGCTGGCCCCGCCCCCTCTCCGCCGTCTGCATGGTGACGGTGTCCGTGCTGGACCTCAATGACGACCCGCCCGTGTTCCAGCATCGCGACTACGCCGCCACTCTCGCCGAGGACGTCGCCGCGGGAACGCAAGTCCTGCGCGTCCATGCGGCAAGCCGAGACCCCGAGGCCCAGATCTCCTACGCCATCGTCGATGGCAACGAGATGGGCACGTTCAGTGTGGACTCGAACACCGGTGAGTATAGATATGCCATAGGATCGCTGTTACCTAGCTACGAGCTTTCCTAATTACATCTCCGGGTCTCAGGCGTCATATTTGTCATCGCGCTGCTTGATTACGAGTTGTCCCGCGAGTTCTCGCTGACCCTGGAGGCCACGGACGCCGAAACGCAGACCCTGAGCGACCGGACCGTCGTCAGCGTCAATGTGACGGACGTCAATGACAACAGCCCCATCTTTGGACAGTCGGTTTACGCGGCAGTGGTGAGCGAGGACGCCGAGCTGGGGAAGGTGGTCCTTACGGTGAGTGTCCTGGAAGGTGGAGTTGTGACCTTGTCTAGCCTGTATGTAGACTGAACTGTAGGTGTGTGTGTGTGTGTGTGTGTGTAGGTTATGGCTGAAGATGCGGACGGACCCTCCAACAACCAGGTGCGATACTCCATCGTCGATGGCAACCAGGGCAGTCCGTTCACCCTGGACCCCGTGAAAGGAAAGCTGAAGGTGGCGCGACATCTAGATAGAGAGAAGGTACGACACGTTGCAGCTCACAAGTGATTCTGAATACACAATACACCCTGAATGTATTTATGTGTGTGTGTGTGTGTGTGTGTGTGTGTATAGGTCTCTGGTTATACCCTAACTGTCATTGCAACTGATGGCGGAAGTCCGGTCCACTCCAGCAGCGCCAAGATCAACATCGATGTCTCGGATATCAACGACAATCCTCCAGTCTTCTCCCAGAGCAACTACACACTCATAATCCAGGTAACACACACACACAAACACAGATTTCTTGTTTACTTGTGTAATATTTGATGCCAGCCTAGTGTAATGTCCGCGGTTTCCACAGGAGAACCGACCGGTCGGCACCAGCGTTCTTCAGCTGACCGTATCGGACCGAGACGCCTCGCACAATGGACCACCGTTCTCTTTCTCCATCGTCGGTGGCAATGACGGGAACGTGTTCGACATCACATCACAGGGGGCGCTGGTGTCTGTGGGTGCCCTGAGCCGCCGCGCCAAGGAGAACTACCTCCTGGAGATTCAGGTGAGTCATTTCCGTCCGCCAGCTTTTAAAAAAGTGATTGGTTTGTCCATAAGACTCCTACACAGTGTTGACTCTGAATCATGACTCTAAATCAGGTGTCCGATTCTGGCCGGCCGTCCCTGTCTTCTTCTGCCTTGGCATTCGTCCGTCTGATCGAGGAGAGCATCCACCCGCCCGTTATCCTCCCTCTGGACGTTAGCGTCACCGTGGCGGCCGGAGAATACGCCGGGGGCGGCGTGCTGGGCAAAATCCATGCCACCGACCAGGACGTGCACGACACGCTCACATACGGGATCGCCCGTGACTCCGCCCCATCCGACAGCTCCACCCTGTTCTCGGTCTCACCTGGCGATGGCCGGCTGGTAGCGCTGGGCTCACTGGACTCCGGTCGCTACGCTCTGAACGTTACCGTGACGGACGGTCGCTACATGGCGTGGGCGCGTGTCACAATCCAAGTGCGCCCTGCTCCCGCCCTGGCCAGCCTCGTGGGCCTCCGCCTCGGCACGATAGCACCCGAGGAATTTGTGGGCGAGCACTGGCGTAATTTCGCGCGGGCCCTGCGCAACACGGCGGGGGTGAGACGCAGCGACGTGCAGCTGGTCAGCCTGCAGCCCGATCATGGCGATCTGGAAGTTTTGCTCGCTCTTGAGAAATCGGGAAGCCCAGAGCAGACGCAGGAAGCCGTGCTGAGGAAGCTGAACGCCTCGGCCAGTGCGATCGAAGATATCACGGGAGTCAGGATTGTACGCGTGGGCAACAAACTCTGTGCCCGTTTAGACTGCCCACCTCAGCACTGCCAGGAGACGGTGAGCCTGGAGACGGGCGCTATGATGACGTACAGCACAGCCAGGCTCAGCTTCGTCACGCCGCGGCACACACGGAACGCTGAGTGCCTCTGCCATGGTAACACACTCACAACAAAATGAGGGTTAACACGAGGGGTATAGTGATAACAGGGGTGTGGGGTAAGATGAGGGGTAGTTGACAGTAATATCTGGATAGTTGGTGGTAACAGATTCTGTGTTTGTGTAGGTGCTGAGTGTGTCGAGTTGAACAAGCTGTGTTTTGGAAACCCGTGTCCCGAGGGCACCGAATGTGTAGAAGATCCAACACACTCCACTTTCAGCTGTGTGTGTTCTGATGAGAAACGTGGAGAGTGTGGTGGTGAGGACACACGCAAACAAACACACACACATTTCGGCAGTGTACACCCTTTTAAATTCAGCAGGTGTCCTGATATTAAATGTTATTATGACATGGCTCTGCGTTTCAGAAGGACAAGCCCTGACCTTCAGCGGGAACGGCTATGCTCGCTACAAGCTAATGGAGAGCGACAACAAGGAGGAAATGAATCTGTCCCTCAGGCTGCGGACCTTCTCCGACCACGCCACCATCATGTACGCCAAGGGCACTGACTACAGCATCCTGGAGGTGAACACAAACACACACACACCTCTGTGTGTCTCTGATCGTCCTTTTCTCCCACATTCTGACCCTTTTCTCTTCCACACTGGGATTTGGGAGAGTCTCACAGTCTCCAGAACAAACAGTGCAGCTTATATTGGTAGTGTGAGAGGACCAACAAGAGCACTTTCTCACAGAGAGAGAGAGACTGGTAGACTTTACAGTCTGCTGCTATTTTACACATTACTATATTTAGCCTGTGAGAACACACACACACACTCGCACACACACACACAAACACACACACACACAAACTTTGTGTTGTGTATTTCAGACTTGATACTATGGAGTAAATTGAAGCAAAGAATTTAAGTGAAGGCAAAGTTTGTCATTCACTGTTCAGCTATATGTTGCCAATATTGTGTGTGTGTGTGTGTGTGTGTGTGTGTGTGTGTAGATCGTGAATGGGCGGCTGCAGTACAAATTTGACTGTGGCAGCGGTCCCGGGCAAGTCACCATCCACAGCCCGCTGGTGAACGATGGCGAGTGGCACTCCATTTCTCTGGAGGTAGACGGCAACTATGCCCGCCTGGCGCTGGACCGGATGCACACGGCCTCAGGCAAAGCTCCCGGGAACCTGCGGACACTCAACCTGGACGCCAGCGTTTTCTTCGGCGGGCACGTGCGGCAGGCCGGAGTGGCCAATGGCCTGAGGGGCTGCCTGCAGGACGTGGTGCTGAATGGGCGCGAGCTGCCGTCGAGGATGCAAGTGCGCAACGCTCACTCGCTGTTGGAGGAGCTGGTGGAGGCCACGGCCGGGTGCAGCCCCCCGGTCCGGGTGTCCAGCTGCGCCAGCGAACCCTGTGCCAACGGGGGAACCTGCGCCGAACCGCCTAACGGGGGTTACTTCTGTAAGTGCAGCGCCAGCTTCAAGGGCAGCCACTGCGAGGTCAGAGTCAGCCCCTGCTCATCCAACCCGTGCCTGTACGGAGGGACCTGCATCCCACGCGGAGATGACTTCTACTGCCAGTGCCGGGGGCAGTACTCTGGCCAGAGGTGAGGTCACGCATAGATATGCCGTTCCGCTACTTTGCCAGCAGATGTCACCGGACCAGGCGAACTAACAACTTGTGTTTTGTTTGCGTGTGTGTGGCAGGTGTCAGCTCGGTCCGTACTGCACAGAAAACCCTTGTAAGAACAGTGGCAGGTGCATCGATAGTCTGGATGGTCCGGTCTGTGAATGTGAACCCGGCTTCCAGGGGGACAGGTAACGAAAATCTAAGAAACTGTACAAAAATATATAGTCATTATTACTAAGGGTGCTACTCACCACGGGAACAAGGGTTCGAGTCATGGTGGTGCCTTCCAACCAGGTTGGGAGTTCTTTGTTTGAGTGGGGAAGGTGGTTGTTTAAATGGGCTGGCTTCCCATCCAGAGCAAGTCTGTGCCCTGTGTTCTGCGGGGTAGGCCCCAGACCCCACCTCAATCCTGACCAATACAAGCAGGCACAAAACTATACTGTTAAAGAACTACAGTTGTACCCAGCATTGCCGGTGTTGTAATGGTTGCAAACGTGTGCCTGCACAGATGCCTGCGCGACGTGGACGAGTGTTTGCGGAACCCATGCTCTAACGGCGGGCAGTGCCAGAACACCTACGGCTCGTACAGCTGTAACTGCTCGCTCGGCTTCAGCGGGCACCACTGCGAGCTTCATGCCCAAATCCGTAACCAGGTCCTGTCCACGTCCTGGAACATCGGGCTGGAGGAGGTCATTGGAATCGCCGTCTTTGTCGTCGGGATCTTCCTCATAGCCCTGCTGTTCGTCCTAATCCGGAAGCGGGCGTGCCGTCGCACCAAGGCCCGGTCCTCCTCTGACGATGACAAGCACCCGCCCGCGTCCTTTCTGCAGCGCCCCTATTTTGACGTCAAACTGGGCCGGAACGTGTACTCGGACGTTCCGCCACAGGTTCCCGTCAGGCCCATCTCCTACACCCCCAGCGTCCCGAGCGACTCCCGGAACAACCTGGACCGCAGCTCTTTCGAGGGCTCCGCCGTCCCGGAGCACGCCGAATTCAGCACCTTCAACCCGGACCCGGTGGCTCACGGACACCGCAAAGCAGTCGCCGTGTGCAGCGTGGCACCCAACTTGCCCCCGCCTCCACCGTCCAACTCCGCCTCTGACAGCGACTCCATCCAGAAGCCCAGCTGGGACTACGACTACGACGGTACTGAAAAAGGATGCTTGGTTGTAGCGATAGCGTTTGAATCTTTGCGCAGTTCTCACGTCTCCTTCTCTCTTGTAGCTAAAGTCGTAGATCTGGACCCGTGTTTCAGTAAGAAGCCGGTGGAGGATGGCACGTGCCATCCCTATAACACCCGGGGCAGCATGTCTGAGGTGCAGTCGCTCAGCTCCTTCCAGTCCGAGTCCTGCGACGACAACGGTACGTCTCATCTGCGTTACGTGCTAATGTGTGATGTTTAGCTTCAGTGTTGGTGAGCTAGCTCTGTACTATCAAGTGCAAGACGGGGTGAACACAAACACAACGTCTGGTGTTAGCACAGTGTAAGCTACTACGCTGTTAGCATTAGCATTAACTGAGATATGTCAGCATTTATTTCGGAAAGTACTAAGAAAGTGTTTTCGTTCGAAAGCAGTGCTGTATTAGCGCAGTGCTAACTTGATAGACCTCAGCAATGTAGCTCCGCCTGCTGAGTGATATTAGCTAATTGAGTTAGGTAGCATTGCTCACTATATGTGGGATCCATGACTCAGCATTTTTTCCTGGAACGTACTTAGAATGTGTGTTAAATGGAAAACATTGCTATTAGCACGGTGCTAACTTAATAGAACACGTCTTTATTAGCTAATCTTTTAAATAACAGTACTTAAATAACAGCATCACTACTTAGCTAATGACTCAGCATTTTTCTTAGAAAGGATCTGTTGTTGTTTTAGCGCTGTGCTAACTTGATCTTGGTCAATTCTTTGGTGTGAATTTGTAAAGAAGCATTCAACAAAATTCTAACGTGATATTAGCTTAGCTAGCATATTTGTATGACACCTATGTTTGCGGTTTTTCCAGATACCTGCATGCTAACGCTAACTGATTCACTTTAGCTGTGTTATGATCAGAAGCATGAATTCTGAGCCTCTCTCCTTCCTCTCTCTCCCCTTATTCTTTTTATGAATCACTTTTAAAAAAGCTGTTTCTTTTTCTTCCCCTCCTGTTCTTGCTGCTTTGGGACGTTAGCGCCCATCTGGATCAAACCACACCAAAGACACCGAGCACGGTTTTAGCTAAACCCGTAAGTCAACAGAAAGGAGCAGGATCGCCGGATCCTCAAAGCAGAAGATTAAGAATCAGAAATTCCTAAGGCTTTCAGGAACAGTAGCAGAGCATGCTGCATCCGCTGTTACCCGTTAGCATGGCTGACCCGTCCTTTGTTTATTCTTTATTTATTGACATTAAAAATAGCTAAATTCATCACGTTTTATGTTTTATTTTTTGTGTCTTTTTATTTTGCACCCAAGGTTCTGCGGATAATAAAGGGTATTGCAACTTTTTGTGTTTTTGCTCCATTTATTCTTTGCCCCTTCTTCATTTTTTCATCCATCATTCTTTGCTCTTTTTTGTACTTTTTGTTTCAACATTCTTTGTCCTTTTTGTCCTTTTTGTTGATCATTCTTTGCCCGTTCTTCACATTTTCATTCATTATTTGCTGTTTTTTGTACTTCTTGTTCCATCATTCTTTGCCCTTTTTGTACTTTTTCTTCCATCATATTTTTCTGTACTTATTGATCCATTACTCTTAGTGCCTTTTTCTTCACTTTTTGATTGATTATTCTATACTTTTTGGTGTATTATTTTGTGTTCTTTTACTTATTGATTCATTACTGTTAGCGCCTTCTTCAGTTTTTGATCTATTATTCTTAGCCCTTTTCCGTACTTTTTTGTTCTGTACTTTTCGGTACCTCTTTTTACTTTGTTCATCCATTATATTTTATCCTAGTCTTCCTTTTTTATCTGTTATCCATTTGTCTTTTTATTTATTCTTCTTTGCTCTTTAATCATCTTCTTTACTCTTGATCCATTTTATTTTAGCTCCCGTTGTTCTTTTTTTTTTTTGCTTTCGATCCTTTATTCTTTTTCTACTGCTTTGTCACTGATCTCTTCTTTACCTTTTGTTAAATTCCTTATTTTGTACCTTTTCTTTCCATGTCAGATCCATTTTGTAATATATTTAAAACACATGCGGTACTTCTTCTTTCTTTCTGGTCTATGTTTATCCATTTTCCTCATTAGCAGGACTCATGTACTGAATAATGGGAAGATTTTCTTGAATTCCTTCAGTAATTAATCAGACACTGATCTGAACATGGCTGTGAAAGTTCAGCTCGTCATGTTTTTTACCATCTGTGGTGTCAGTGGTCATGTCTCCAGGTGTTTCAGAGCTGGTTCTTCATGATTTCTTTTTGTTGTTGTTGTCATTGTTTTTTTTGTTTTGTTTTTTAAGTCGTTCTTTAACACTAAACGCTGTTTCATCTCCTCCACCTTCTTCTTCTTTTCTAAAGCCTCCATAGTGACTGTCATCCACCAGGTGGAGACACAAGGTACCATCAGATCACACGGTCCCACCTCATTAGCACCTACTGCATGTCTCTGATTGGTCACGTCTCTGATTGGTCACGCCTCTGATGGGTCACGCCTCTGATTACTTTTCTACATGTTTGATGGGAGATAAATAAGGTCGAATAATTGCCATTTCTCTAACCAAACACACCTCAAAACAAATTTTAAATAATTGAAGAAGTTCACTAAATAATAGTCATTAAGCAATATAATCTGAGGTCACATGACCCAGAGGAGACGACATCTCTAACTGAACATGGCATGAATGTGTCCTTTTTTACGTCCTTCTTCCTATTTCTTTCTTTTTCTCTTTACTACGTCTTCATGTTTAACTTTTCTTTTTCTTTCTTTCTTTCTTTCTTTCTTTCTTCTTTTCACTTTGATCTAAAGAGCTGCCGCCGTCTCACGAGGTCAAGAATACGAGAGGTGACTGATATTTCGCTGCTTCTGATTTCTCCCTCTGTGTTAATTAAACCCTTCATGCATGCTTAAACACTGTGACAAAAAGTACTCATAAAAATTAAAAAATTAAAAAATAAAAAAAAGATTAAATTTTTGGTTTGGAAGAAATATGTTTATGCTGTGGCATAAACAAGGAACAAATAAGGAAAAAGATATAAATAGTATTTGCTTAAAAATAATTACAATAATTATCTCTGCTTGTGTCAGTAAAAATAAATAAAAAAAACGTATATTATTGGTTTAAAAAATTAATAAACTTGATGCCAGGGCTGCTTTAGCACTGTAACAAAAATGTAAAAAGTAAAAAAAAATAAAAAATACATGTACTTTTTATGCTTTAAATCTGTGATTAAAAATACCTTAAAAACAAATGTATAAAAGAATACTGTTCCAAATAAATTAATAAAATTAATGCCAAGGCTGTGACAAAAATACAAAGAAATTAAATGTTTTAAAAATACAAATTCATACTAAATATGATTTTAAAAATGCAAACATTATTGGTTAAAAACATGTGTAAAACGTTAGGACTGTAACAAAACTGTAAAAAGTACATGTACTTTTTATGCTTTTAAAAATGCTGCTTTAAAACCATGATAAATATAATGCATAAAAAAGATACTGTTCCAAATAAATTAATAAAAATCAATGGCAATGCTGAGACAAAAATACTTTTAAAATGAAATGTTTTTAAAATACAAATTCATACAAAAAAAAAAAAACGAAAAATGATTTTAAATGCAAATATTTTTAGCACTGTAACAAACGTAAAAAGTAAATAAAAATAAAAAATACATGTACTTTTTATGTTTTTAAAACTGCTGCTTTAAAACTGTGATACAAATACATTAACAATAAATGTATAAAAAAGAAACTTTTCCAAATAAATTAATAAATATTAATGCCAAGGCTGTGACAACAATACTTTAAAAAATGTAAATGTAAATCCATACTAAACATATATGATAAAAATTATTTAAAAAATTCAAATATTTTGGATGAAAATGAGTAAAATTAACTAACAACTAATAACTAATGAGTTTAATTATTAGTTAAAAATGCCAGGACTGCTTTAGCACTGTAACAAAACTTTAAAGAGTAAATACAAATGACAAGTTCATGTAATTGTTATGTTTTTGTGCTGATTTAATGCCGTGATTAAAAAACAAAAGTATTAAAAAGATACTGTTCCAAATAAGTTCATAAAAATGATTGGCAAGGCTGTGACAAAAATACAAAGAAATTCATTGTTTTTAAAATGCAAATTCATACAAAAAATAATTACTAAAATAAATACTATAAATGCAAATGATATTGGTTAAAAACCTGAGTAAAAAATGTTTAAAAAATGCATATATTATATTATTAAATATATATATTAAATTAAAATATAATGAACATTACAATAATAATTAAAATAATAAAAAAGAAAATTTTGTTATGGCTGAATTAATGAACATCTATGCTAATTCAGTGACAAAAATAGTAAAAAAAAAAAAAATGACGTTATTGGTGCTATGCTAACTTTAATATATCACCATTGTCTTGTGGTGCCACCTAGTGGTGTAATGATTCTCGGCGATTGTTGTTTCTTTCCTTTCTTTAATGTTAGTTGAAAACACGCTAGCTAAATGACCTGTGTTGTGCATGTGCACTCTGTGTGTAATGTTGTGTAATAAATAGTATTTTAATAGAAAATGAACCTCTGAAGAAATGCTAATCGTTCTGATGTCAGGCTGATCGAGATGTAACTTTATTGTGCGCCTGTGTGTGACGTGTGTGATTTGTGTCAAACCCCTGTGAAGTTGTGACGTTTGCGTCGGTCTGTTATCGGCTGCATGTTGTGTAAAAGTGTTAGGACCCTGATGATGCTAGCGCTAATGCTAATTGGTGGTGTTGTCCGTTGGCTTTGTCACTGCACCATTTCGACCTTTCCCTTTTGTCTCGCAGGCTACCACTGGGACACATCTGATTGGATGCCGAGTGTTCAGCTCCCTGGAATCCAGGAGTTCCCGCAGTACGAGGTGGTGGAAGCCCCGCCCACTTTGTACAACGACCCCGCCCTGTTAGAAACGGACTACTACACGGGCGGCTACGACATCGAGAGCGATTTCCCGCCCCCGCCCGACGACTTCCCCGCCCACGACGACCTTCCTCCTCCCCCTCCTCCCGCGTCGTACGACACCCTCGGCCCCGCCCCCTCCAGCCCCGGGGGGTCGTGGGTGCGCCGGCGCCCGGCGTTGCCGCAGCTGTACGCGCTCAGCCATTACCTCCCTCGCCACCAGTACCCGTCCTCGGACGCCGAGGCGCAGAAGATCGGCAGCGTGGCGGCCGACGACATCTCCCTGTCGCTGTACGCCTCCACCGTGTCCTGCTCCGACGCCGAGGAGTCCGAGGCGCCCATCAGCGACTGCGAGAGCGGCGCCGAGGACGGGGCGCGGCTTCGGAAGCTCCTCCTAACTCCGCAGCAGCAGCAGCACACCGAAGTCTGACACTGGAACCACGAGAAATCAAAAAGTGCCTGAAATATTAAACCTTATGCAGGAGACTGTCGTACGATAAGCACGCGGACACGGACGCATCGCGGAGGTTTACTCCACTAGGGGGCGTGTGTACACCCGGCGTGGACCCGGGACCGGTAAATTATGCACACGATGTCTGAAGATGTAAAATTCATCATTCACCATCATGTTTGTCGGAAAAAAAAGAAAAAAAGTGATAGCTGTCTGTATTTGTATAGATAAAAAAAAACACGGAAAGTGTTTTTTTATTTTTTATTATCAATATTCATATTATTATTATTATAAATATGGTTTGTAATGTAAACGGTACTGTACAGTCCTGATTTCGAAGGTCGACTAGTCTCTTTTTTGTAGATATTCAACCACTTTTATTTTCCAAAAAAAAAAAAGAAAAAGAAAAAGAAAAAGAAAAGTGTCATTATCAGCTGTGTTTTCATTCACAGGGGAAAAAAAGAAGAGGTGATAAAAACGCGTGATCATCTCCATGTACTGTTGTGATGTTCTTTATTTGTGTTTTTTCCTTTCTTTTTTTTATTGCAACTTTTCATCTTTCCAATAAGAAAAACAAACGGTACCCTGTATATTTATATTGCGAGTGCGGACTCGTGACTTTTTTCAAGCATTGGCTCGGGTATTAGCGGTGGTCTTGTTTCATTTTTTTTTCCTCTCTTTGTTTCTTTTGTTTTTTTTTTTGTTTGTTTTTTTTAATACTGCCACTAGCTTAACCGCTTTACTACTGGCAATAAATTATTCTTAAAAATACCAACTCCTGTATTTAGTAATACTTCTAACGACGCCATTTTGGATGTCCTAAATCACCTGTTCTCTTTTCTTTTTGTGGCCAAAATTATTGGGACACAAACCCACGCACGGTCAAATGTATTGGGACACAAAACCACATGTGACCAAAAGTATTGGCACACAAAACCGCCATAGCCATAAGTATTAGGACAAAAAACTGCCCTGGCCAGAAGTATTAGGACACAAAACCGCCATGGCCAGAAGTATTGGGAGACAAAACCACACATGGCCTAAAACATTGGGACACAAATCCTCCATGGACAAAAATATTAGGACACAAACCCACATGCAGTTAAAAGTATTGAGACACATACCTGCAAGTGACAAAAAGTATTAGGACGCACAGCCTCATGTGGGCAAAAGTATTAAGACACAAATCTGCATTCTTTAAACTTGTTTAAGCTTAAGTTAAACTTGTTTGGTTTAAGCAGTGTTGTGCTTCCTTCATTAAATACAGATCTTGTCACTGAGCTTGGGTAGCGTCCTTCCGTTAATCTTTGCAAAAATGACCTTACCTCAGGACAGACATCCCCTTGTAAACTTCTCAAGACAACAAAAACACATGTTATTGGACAAATTTATCATTAAACAAATTTCTTTTTTAAAGATGTTCTTGACATATTAAAATCATCTAAGTAATGCATCTTAGCCGTTCTAATAGAACTCCAGGTAAGTTCTGCTTGTACAGCTTCCAATAATCATAGACAAAACGAAACAAGAAAAGTTTTAAGAATCCTTCGACATTATACATTGAAGTAAAATAAGAAATAAAATCAGTATATCAGTGTAAGTATATTTTCTTACAAATGCAAGAATAAAAATGCATGACCCACTTGCTCAAGGGTCCAACAGTCTCAGCACTGGAACTCGAGCCCTCGGCCTTTTGCTCAGCAGTCCACCGATCCCCATGAGAAGCAGGATCCTTAGCTAGCAGTCCTATTAGCAGGCCGCGTCGCTATCAACAGGTCTGCATGTTTAAGGCTTAATGACCAATTATCCCTCCGCTAAAGACGTAATTAAATCACAATGTCAATTTAATTCACGCTGGCTATTCTAACGACTTCCTAAATCCGTCCTAATGAATTCTCCAATTACCTGAGGTGAAATGTAATCTAATACGTTATTAACCGCGCTCGGATCCGGGTTCCTGACGGGTGCGACAGAATGAAAGTCGATCTGCTTTATTCCATTTAACTGCTGCTACAAGTAGTAATATTAGCGAAGTGTCAAACGCCGTTTATAATAAATAATATACGTGTTAATGGGTTTTGGATCGGATCGGATTGGAATGGATTAAAATCCACAAATGACAGTGGAGCATTGCCTCAAAGCAGCTTTCTAATTTTATTGTTATCTTCTCTTATCTAACCCCAAATTGAGCAAGCCCAGGGCGACAGTGGCAAGGAAAAACATTATAAAGAAGAAATCTTTTCAGAACCAAGACTCAAAGCTTGGGTGGCTTAGATGTTATATGTGACGAAACTAAAAAGAATTTAACTTAAATTTAGCTACATGTTTATAGTAGTAGTTTAAATAAACAGAAGCTAAATATTAACAGAAAAAACACATTATAAAAGAAAATACAATATTTAGACTGACTAGTGGAAAAAGCAGATCGAATTGAAGCTCATTTTCAAACGATTTGCACTATTACACTACAACTCTTGCTTATCTTAAGTTTTACATTTAGCACAATGATCAGTCAGGGCTTAAACTGAAGTAGACTCTTGGGCCAAAATATCCCTCACGTCCAGGCTTTTATTTTCATCATTTAGGCCCCATTTTAGAACATCAAATGCAGAAGAAAATGTAAATAAAACGATGAATGCCTTTTATTTTGGGGTGGTTTAATGTGTGTGGAGCATCCAGGCTGGTGATGGATGCCTGGACCAATATGGCGGACGCCTTGGCGTATCGCAGCAACGAGCCGAAGCAGTCAATGCGGCGTCTAGATATGTCTTATGTTTCCACAGGGTGAGAAAAACCGCCAACGAATATCAGAATATAAGGTTTCCAGACCAATAAAAACGTTAGGACTAACGGGAGCCCTCCCTTAGGAACCTCGCATTGTGTAGTCACTAACACATTACATTGGAAATGAATGCCTGTTTGTGAGACCACATGAGCAAACGATGAAAGGACTTTACGGTTATTTTCTCTGCAGTTTAACAGTGTCATGGAGTTGTTCTGAAGGTAAGTGAATTTTCTATGGCAAAATCAAAAGTTGTTTTACTTCGTTAGTATATTGTAAAAGGCGTGGTGAGGCTTATGTAAACAATTATGGAGGAAAGCTGTGTTCAGTAGGAGATTTCTGGCGAATGGTTGCATGTAGACGGTTGAAGATCGGTGTGCAGGTAGTTCTGACAGTACTAATAAATTTGAGTTGGTGTGTTGGACTGTGTATTAAGGATATTTTTACATTCTAAAGCCAGAATGCGGCTGCCTGCCAGCCCGCCAGAGGGCATTTTGTTAAGTCAGTCCGCTAACTTTTGTCGTTAAGGCAGTGCTGTAAATGTTGACAGTTTTTGAAACTTTTGCACACGCCAGTTTATTTTCTCTTGACGTCTTTGATGTTCCGGAGAGTAGTCCGATAGATTGTGTTCAGTTAACCGTTGCTGTTAATGCTGTGTGTTTATTTTGGTATACGTTTTAAACAGGAAGCAAGAGCTCACTCGTTTTGTGTTGCTTCACTTTATTATAATGCTAAAAATCAACATTAAAACCAGCAAGAAAATCACCAGAGGGTTCATACGTAACATAAATCATAGAAAGGTCACATCCTTGACAGATTACTCAAGATGGAGGTGTGATTAGTACGCTAGTAATGCGATTAGTTCGTAAACTGATCCCTGTTCACTCTGTTTTAATTCAAATCTGTTCTTAAAGGACTAGATGTCATGACAGACTGAAAACCAATGGTGGCCTCACTACTACTAAGACTCTAATATTAACACAATGAATCTCCATTACCATGGTCACCATGGTAAATAATTTTCGATTTGTATTTAAATCAAAGTTTGTCAACAACATTTAAAGGTTTTAAAAGAGTTAAGGAAGTCCGACCAATGTGTTGCAAACATGTTGCGATGCTGTAATATTTCTTCAACATATCCTTGCATTGTTGTGGCGATTTTAAGCTCCTCTTCTCAAGGGGGCAGCAGAGTACAAATCAGTATGCTATAAGTGATCGGTGGCTGTAGATGAAGACTGTAGTTTCTTGGAAGATGCTGTTTGCCTCCATGTTAATTTCTCCTGTAACTAATCATCGTCTTGCGTTTCCGGATTGATCACGCCCTCCCAGGGTTCAGTTCGCGCTCCTGCGACCTGACCATCACTGTCTAGGAAAAGCCGAGCCTGCACTCCGGGACCAGTCTTCATATTGGATTTGTACTCGTAGGTCTCGTATTCCTTGGCACTATCTTGATTTGAATTCTTGTTAAATTTTCGGATGTACTGATAACTTTTGTACTTGTTGTTCCTGTCCTGTGCGCTGGAGTAAAATCCCACCCACGAATAATAATAGTCTGTAGTCCAGGAGGGGAAGGACTTCTTGACGTACAGTCGGGCGCAGGCGTAGCCGTCTTTGGTAAAAAGCTGCAGACTCACGGCCTCCATCCCACTGATCTCTTTCGGGAGGACCCCATTGGCGTCGTCGAACTCCGGACCGCTCCACAAATTTGAGCAGGGCTTTCCACTTTCCGTCAGCCGCGCCTGAAGGCCAGGTTTTAAGGTGACGTCGGTATCGATGGAGCCATTGGACTGTCCATTCAGAGGATACGCTTCGGTCATTTCTGTCAGACTGCAACCATTTTCGTACAGACTTACGTAAACGTCCAGCTCTAGGAGGCTCTCGGGGATGGAGCTCCACGTGATCCTGGCTTGCCCGTTTGACGTCGAATTCACCTCTAGTTTGATGTCGTTCTGTGCCTCGCAAGCGCTGCTCGGAGGGTCTGGATACTTTTGGCAGAATGTAGACTGGGAAAACAGGGAGAGTCTCAAATCGATGTCATAACCAGCCAAGGTCAGGAAGCGCATCAGACCCGGGGCGTGCGGATACGCCGTCTGTAAGTCGGAGGCTGTTTGTTCTTCTGCGATTTCGAGCTGGTCGAGGTCTTGAATTTGCCTCAGGAGAGACGGACTGACCCTGAAGGTGTTGGACGGGTCGTATTGACCGCGTCGGCCCCTGGTGACGTGCTCTTGCGTAATGTACACCTGGCTTATTATTCTCGTGGCGTCGTCCTTATTGACGCCAATCACGATCCTGTCGATGTTTCTCAGCGGGCCTCTGTGAGTTGTGGTAGTCCTGGGTGACGTATCGAGGAACGCGTTTTGTATGGCCGGTGGGTCGAGATCGCAAAAAGCGAATAATACGTCGTTCGGAGGATAATATCTGGAAAAACTGCACTGAATTTGGAGCCGACGCAAGCTTGGAAGCCATAATCTCTGCGATCGGGTTGGTAATGGCGAGGCCGGATCACGCCGCTGGAATCCATCTCTGCGTTGTTGGCGAACCAGTGGAGCAGCGTGAGGCCGTGACGTGGGAATTCTTTCCCAAAGCGGCTGCTCTCTCTCAGGTCCTCGATGCAGTACAGGGTCTGGACGTCAGCGCCCGGGCTCAGGTCGATCCAGTGCGTATCGTCATGGTGCACGAAGTGAGATTTTCTTAATGGTGCCAAATCTGTAATGTCCGAACTCCCTGTTTGATCTTGTAACATTTTATCCCAGGACATGTCTTTGATTTGCCTCAGGAGGGCCGTGCTCACGCCAAAGGTGTTGTCTGGGTCGTATGAGCTAACGTAGCTCCTGTTGACGTAGTGCTGTGTATGTAAACGTGGTTTATTTCTTGAAGGTTACTTTTATTGACGTCGATCACAATCCTGTCTGCGTTGCTCGAATACCGGTAGTCCTCCTGGACGTAGTAAGGAAAGTTTCTTCTTATTTCTTCCCTGTTCAGGTTGCCCACCGCGTAATATTTTCGATCGCCGTCCATCTTGGGCAGGGCTCGTCTGTTTGAGATGCGGTCGATGCAGTTTCCATAGTAATGGAAGCCGTATATTCCTTGGTCGAGTTTGAAATTGAGGGGCCGGATCACTTCGTTCTGATCGATTTTAAGAATGCTGGCAAACCAGTGAAGGAGCCTGAGACCCTGATATGGGAAACCATGGTTTGGCAAAAACAATAAAACATGATAAAATCATGGTTAATTTTCATACGGGAATTTCGGAAATTTCCCCATAACAAGTAATATGAATAGGGTTACAGTACTTTGTTAATCCCTAAATCATTGTTTTATACACCTATATTTGTATGTAATTAATGACTAATAGCATGGATAAAGCAAAGGAACGTAATACAGTAATAATAATCAGTAAATACATGAAATAAGTGTAATAAAGTGACTTTATTCGAACGCGGCTTGGCCAGGTCTTATCACTGGGCCAGCGGCACGAGACTAAGGAAGTGTCTGAGCGCACACCCACACACTTATATAATATAATATACGTCATATAATAATGACATTATATAACATAATATTCAAAATATGCCTACGTAGCTTATAGAATACGTAGCTAATAATTTTGTTTTAATTAAGTCAAGATAATATTTACGTGCTTTAAAGTAAAGGATTAATGATGCTACACCTGAGCCTATACAGAATTTAAATTTATAATAAATAACAGTAATTTATTAATAGTTAATAATGTGTATGTCGGTAGTTATGTGTTGCAGTAATGACAACAAATGTTGGGGACAATAATATATTGTTCAAAAATATGCAAACAATGTAATGATATGAACAAAATAAATACATGTCTTTTAAGTTATGATGAAAATGCACTGATGTTTTTTATTTTTTAATGAAGTTTGTCGGAGCAGGAAAGTTTTAAAGTCTGGGTTGGTATTGAGGCTTTGATATTAAACGTTTTTAAAATATGGAAATCATAAAGATGTTTGATGCATATTTTCTGGTGATGCAATAAATTATATACTTAATACCTAAGCTATTTATTTTGTAATAAATATATCCCCAGGTTTCTAACAGGAATTTGTAACCTGGGGATGAAAAAGTTTCCCGAGGTGTGGAGCTGTCACGGTACGCCGTGAGCACGGGTTGTGCGCTCCTCCCAGTCACCGGGTGGCGATCCAGGACTTGGACAATTGCTGCGCCACCCGGTTTGCAAAGCCGCCGAGGGAGAAGCTGGGATGCTTACCGTAATGACTTACAGCTGTATACAGGACTATTTAAACAGCATCCCGGCTCCCCCTCGGCGCGGGGAATTATCAAGGGAAAGCTCCCTTTGCCAGGTGATTCACGGGATGGTCCGTCCAGCAGTTCTTGCCAGGTTATTCACGGTATGGTCCGTCCAGCGGTTCTAGCCCGCTCATGTTGTGGTTTTTGGCTATAGGCTGTTTAGTGTTTGTATAACGGTTAAAGCCCGCTCCTGTTAGTAAACGCTGTGTTAGTGTTCATGTCGGTTAACGCGGTTAAAGCCCGCTCCTGTTAGTTCTGTTATGTTTTGGTTTATGACAATGCCAGGTCTTTGAGTTCGTATAATAAAGTATGGTTGTATTAATAGAACCTGCACACGTCTCCTTGCCAGTTAGGCACCCCGGTCGTGACAGGAGCAAAGGCAATCATTATAGTGATGAAGCAGGGCTCCAAAAATGACTTACTACTAATAATAATAACACTAAGAATAAAAACTAAAAATTAAAAGTAAGAATTATGATCGTAATACTAGTAATAATAATAATAATAATAATAATAATAATAATAATAATGAATAAAATCATAATACAAATAATAATAATAATAATAATATTATTATTATTATCATGATTGCTATATTATAATATTATATTATAATAATATTCAAAATAACAATACTAGTAATAATAATGACAATAATAATAATACTGATAATATCAATAATTCATTAATATAGAAATAATAATAATAAATTAAATGATAGTAAATTATAGTTTATGTAGTTAGTAATACTGATGATAATAATAACAGTAACAGCAACAATAATAGCAAATACATTAATTTAGTAATAATTTATTAATAGTAACAATAATAATAATAATAATAAACACAAACATATTAATGGCCATAATAATAATAGTAATAATAATACTACTAATAACAGAATAATAAATATAGAAGTTAAAACAGTAAAAACTTACGCTATGCTTTTTAATTCACGTCTTGTTGGTCCAAATAAACCTTGTTAGTGTTTTTGAATAAAACAGTAATAATCCAACTAGAATGGATTAAATTAAATCTAAATAAGATTATTAGAGTACTTACTGGTGATGGATGATCTCTCTCTCTCTCTCTGTATCTGCTGTTCCTCACTCCTTCTTAAGTATTCCTTTAGGTGACCCCCAGCAGGTCAGCTGACCAGAGCTAAAACGCTGACATCAGTGAAGTCCATGATCAAACACCATGTTTGCTTTAGTTAATTAATTAATGTTTGTATTTATTTGCTTCCTCCTTAACCCCCGCGTTATCCTGGTCGGGTCGCAGGGGGCCTTAGCTCAGACACGGCTCTGTATCCGTCTGACTGATGTCCGATCAGCCAGAACACACCAGTGAGACTCGAACCCGGGTCTGCTCTAATCTGGTTCTTCTCAGGATTTGTCCTCGTGTTACCTCATGCTGTTCCTGCTCTCCATCATCAGATCATTTGACCTTTGACCTCTGTTAAAAACGTAGCCTTTTTCATTTCCCTAATCTCACTTCTCTCTTTATGCTTTTAGGTTCCATCTCACCCTTCCTAGAAAAGCTCTTATTGATGCTTCATCAGCAAAATCTAACCTGCTCTGATAAAAATGGGACAAAACATCCCGTCCAGCACCGGTCAGATCCTAAACCTAAGGGCTGGGTTCTCCACGGACTCAGATCACACTAAGGTTGGGTATAAACACAATCCGAAGGTCGTAGCTCCACTGTTTGGGTTCTGTTTGTCCTTTGACTTTTTTTTTTTTTT